>MJUU01033136.1:10894-36154 GCA_002080025.1 Modiolus philippinarum | reverse complement strand
AAATGTCAAGGAGATAAAATACTATCTCCAGGTTTAAACGATCCAAAACAAAGCATCTAGGGGTCACCGTACGGTCTTCAACACAGTAAGGAACATTACACCATATAGAAAGCCCTAAATCGCCCCCAACAAATAAAAAAGTGAATAAATCAATGGTAACAAGCCACATCAAATTACCCGAATATCAAGAGACTAAAATGTTATAAAAAGACAAGGACAAGCCAATGACCAAAATATTACTTACTTGGGACAGGCGCAAAAATTGCGGTGGGTTAAACTCGTTTCCATCCCCCCTCTATGTGTGGTTAATGGCTAAAAATAAATAGACAAAAAGACCCCCAGTTAATTTCAAACTAGAAAAAAGATGTGCTCTATGCAAGGCATACATGGATGTAGGTTGCTCGACAATTAGTAAAGAATTCCCCTAAAGCCGGTGCTAGTGGCCGTCTTGAACTTACTATGAGGTATAAGCAAAGCTCATTGTTGAAGGCCTCGTGGTGACTTCAAGATGAAGAACAACAATGAAAGCGTTGTTCCTTTGCTTTTTTACCATGTATTTGTAGAGACTTTGTCTCTTGTGCATTTACTCCATATTCTTTCATTCACAATTTGCGTAAAATTGCCTATAAAAGATCTGATTTTTTTTCAGCTTCTGGTAATTATTTTCAGTAGTCGCAATGCTAAAACCAAATTTACAGCAACTTAGGTACTCAGTTAGCTGTTAGCATTGGATTGACGCCACTGCTGGTGGAATGTTAGTCCCCGAGGGTATTCATGAGCCCATTAGTCCGTCCTGACTTGGTACAAGTACCTACAGATATTTCAAAAGAAATGATGGGTTAAACCAGTTTTATGGCTAGCAAAACCCCCCTTCCATTGCGGTTGTGTCCCGCAGCAACTCAACAGCCATTGCCATTGAAAAGTCGTAGACAGTTAAAAGAAAAGATCATCCCAGTATTAAGTAAAGAAAGAGTCCTGAATCAGAGTTGGGACCGAAACTTCAAACTTTTTCATCAACGGACTGATATCTATCATGCCCCCTTCACATACACGAATTTTTCTTACGAATCCTTACGATGCTTTAAAATTTACAAGATTTGTAAAACTATCACAAATCCTTGTGAATATAACATACTTATAATGATTAGCGATTTCTTTGCGATGAACTGCGAGTCTGAACGATCATTTAACGATTTACTTAGAATGAATGCGATGCATTTGCAATAAAAAAATTACGAATAAATGTTAGCGCCTTACGAATGAATACCAGTTATCTAAGAATTTTTGCGAGCACGATACGAATTATTGCGATCTGATCCTAGCTTTTATGGATAATAAACGAATTATTTACGATTACGATAACTTAACGAGTTCTTTACAAATATCTTGAGCTTTAGTTACGAATGTTTTTAATCGGTAATATTTTATTGGGGGATGACATTTACTCATATAAGTTTTAGACTATATTACCCCATTCAGTATTAAATGCACATTTTCGAAGACGAGATATGTCTTTCTAGAAAAATACTTAATATCGTTCCAAAAAACACTTTCACTTTTTCTCTCACGGTGACAAAAATTTTTTTTAGAAAACTGACATCAACATAACATTTCCATTCAACTGTTAGAAGGTGAACACGACTCAGATTGGAATGCCTATCAAATTTTATTATAACATCTATAAAATCCTTAAAATGCTCGCATTTATTTGGGAAGCAATCTCAAAATATTCGGATTAATTCGCAAAGTAATCGCATATATTATTTAAATGATCGCGTGGATGCGTGTTTATACGTAAATCACTCGCAAAACGACCGTAAACTACACGCAGTTATTCGTAAATAAATCGTAAAACATTTGAGGAACCAAATTGTCCACGATTTATTGCGAGTACTATACGATTTGTTGCGATATGTTAACGATGCTTTACGAATTGTTAAGATTGGTTTGCGAGCTCGTTATGGAAGGAATAATCGATAACGATTCATGGACACGAATCTCTACGGATGTTGAAAAGTTAATTACGAATGTGGGCAAGTCAAATACGGATGCTTGCGAAGGACAGCGAATTGATCATTCGTAAGGATTCGTAAGAGAAATTCGTGTATATGAAGGGGTATTAAAGAACTTTTTTAATGATGGTATCGGACGGAAAGTTTTGAAGCCTTGATTAATAAGGCAGTCTTGGAGATAAATATGTCTAATGAGCCAGCTAGCTCTCGCGTAACACATCAGCTGTGAAACATACACTCCGTAAGCAGGAGAAGCTGGAACATTTTAGGGAAATTGACAATTTTGAAATTAAAATCGTCCCTTTTGTCGTAAATTTTAGTAAGGAGATGAGTATTTTCGTCAAATTCGAGATGTTAGTCCAAAAATGTAGATCTAGTGGTTTCTGTCGTTTCATTTCTCTCTAGTTCTGCGTATATTAATGGGATCCATTTAGCAAAAGATGCATTATTGATGGAAAGAACATCATCAATTTATTAATAAGTGAGATATAAGGATCTAGCATCTTTTATTTTATTGTTTTTTACGAGTTTCTGAAGAAATTCATTCTCTTAAGCATATAAAAACAAGTCTGCGAGTAGATGTGCACAATTAGTGCCCATTGGTATGCCAACTTGCTGTTGATATATAGCACCTCCAAATGTGACAAATATATAATCAATTAAAATCAAACATACTTCACACATGTTTTTCATCGTAGCATACTTTTCCTTTTAAATGGTTTTTATGAAAAAAGGATTTATAACCTAATACAACCATTTTATTAGTCTTGAATGATACTTTTGATTCGTGATTTTAGTTTATAATGAGGAAGTGTGGAAAAATCAAATGTTTTGAGAGAATGTATTTGAGAACATGAATGGGATTTAAGATTTTGCAATAAATTCTTCGAATTCTGAAGTATCCACATGTAAATTTATTAAAAACTAAGGAGTATCTCCCTAATGAACAGCTATGTCCTTAGCTGATTTTAGATTTTCATTTAGATTTTATTGGTAATTTGCTCTCTCACAGCTTTTAAACATCTTTGAATTTATGTTCTTTCATACGTTTAGATGTTATCAGCTCTGAGGAGCCATAAAGTTCAAAATGGCCATATGAAGAAACCAAATCAACAGCAAAATTCCCTCATTGGATATGACTAATAGTAGCAACATACCGATGTTGTTACCTTGGCTGAAAGATATTTGCTCCTAAATTTTAAGAATGTTAAGAAAAACGGTAATAAAAAAGAAAAAAAGATGTGATCCTTTTTGAGACTAAAGTGGCAAAAATAGTGACATACACAACTGATTTAATAAAATTTTATCTGAATGATCCAACTTGGTATCAAACAACAAAATACCGAATTACTGTTAATTTATTTTCTGCATATGCGCATTTCGACAACTTATTTCTCTTCAGTGCAGATCTATCCAACACATTTGGAAGCCCATTAACCGAAAAACGTGTAAAAGCTGATAGAGAACAAATAACCAAAACGATCTAAATAGAAAAACCAAAATTTAGCTAAGGACAGTGCTATGCATGAGGGAGATATTCTTTAATTTTAAACAAAACTTTGTAAAATTGAAATAATGCAAATTTCAATAAAGTCGGTTTTTGGGTCAGCACCGAAGCAATGACTACTGGGTTGGTGAATGAGGGGGCAATTACATGTAATACCGTAAAACCGTTTAAATGAATAAAACAAAAGTTATCCAAAAATGTGACTGAAAAACAGAATATGATATTTTACATTTTAAAGAATAAAAAAATGGCATGCATAAGTATAAATGTACTTCACGACAGATATACTACTCATTATGAAAGCAATGCCGTTTATGTAACAATACAAGAATGAATTGTTGCAAATAATCATGCCATATTGGTAATTGATGCGTCTTCGTGTATCGGTTATGTTTACTTGCATGTTTCAAAACGTGACATATAAATAACAAAATACAAGTTAAGGAAATTTACTGTATAAATTTGATAAAACAATTTGTATACATCAATCGTTTGTATGAACAGTGTCTTCAGTACAAATGGTTATGTTGAGGTCTTGTGCTTGACAAACGTATCAAGAGTAAGTGAATCATATCGGATAGTCAAATATATAAAAGGAGAATACTATATGCAGGGGTAAAAGTAAAAAAAGGATAACAGGAAGAATCTACAATGGCTGAAATTTATATTCACATGCCATAATCTACCAGGGAACTGCACAGGGAAAAACACAATTGAGACAAAAGACAAACGTAAACAACGATAGGAACTCGGGAGTGCCGGACTTGGTAGTGGCACTAGCAAAAACCAGCTGCAGAGTTAAACCGGTTTATGGGTACCCGAACCTCCCCTTCTGTTTCGTTTCCCTATAAAACAAACATACGAATAAAACCCAATACAGGTAGACTACAAACTCTATGACCACAATCTTGAAAGGGGAGAAAATGACAATACGTAATTTTGAAAGATGGGTCAAGGGGTGCATGAAACATACAACAACG
Source organism: Modiolus philippinarum (assembly GCA_002080025.1). NCBI lineage: Eukaryota > Metazoa > Mollusca > Bivalvia > Mytilida > Modiolidae > Modiolus > Modiolus philippinarum. The sequence goes on along the minus strand of MJUU01033136.1, from coordinate 31,655 downwards.
TATGACAGGAACAGTATATTGCCATGCCGTAAAGAAATTAGGAATCAATTGCAAGTAATGAAAAAAAAATTGAGGCTCAGAGTCTGAGCCCGTATCGCTCACCTGACAAAATGCTAAACGACAGGTTTTTCGATGCTCTGCATAGTGGCCATGTTTTTTGTCGGATCAGAATTATATGAGCAATCTTTGTAAAGGACCTTCCATATATCATTCCTGTAAAGTTTGGTTGAATTTGCTTCAACCGTTTCAGAGGAGTTAATAAAAATGATGTTTTCCTATAGGGTCCAATGTTAAATATAAGTTCCACGCTGGCAGTCATGCTTTTGTCGGATCCAAACGTAATGAGCAATCTTTGCGAAGTACCTTCCATACAACATTGCTGTAAAGTTTGGTTGAATTTGCTTCAGTGGTTTCAGAGGAGTTGATACAAATGATGTTTTCCAATAGGGTCCAGTTCCGCGCTGGTGGCTGTTTTTTTTTTTTTTTTTTTTTTTTTTTTTTTTTTTTTTTTTTGTCAGATCAAAAAGAATGAGCAATCTTTGTTAAGGACCTTCCATACATAACTCTTGTATAGATTACATGTAGTTGACTTGCTTCAGTGGTTTAAGGAGAGTTGATGAAAATGACGTTTTCCCCGTAGGGTCCAATTTTAAATATAAGTTCCGGACTGGCGGCCATGTTTTTTGTCGGATCGGAACGAACTGAGCAATCTTTGTAAACGACCTTTCATTCATCATTCCTGTATAGGACGATGCACGCCAAGTGATGGCAATAGCTCACACTGACCCTTTGGGTCAGATGAGCTAAATATCAAAACATATATATTTTTACTGATAATAAGGAAGAGAAAGAACGGTTGTGTAGCTGTCGTACATGGAGAACAACGAAATAAAAATGTGAAATAAGATTAAAATCTAAAAAAATGTATGTACAAGAAAGGAAAGTACGACAGCTACACAAACGTCCTTATCTGTCTTATTCATATGACATTAAGCTGTCTCGCAACATATATTTTTATATATGCCGATACTAGTATTAAAATACAAAAAAAATGGAAAAAAGTATATCAAGCATTTAACACGAAAATGATAAGAAATAAACAAGAGCCACATTATTTACTATTGCCAAATAATGCAACGTGTTCATGACAACTCCAGCTAAGTAAGCATAATTTGACCTAAACGTCACATTTCTAATAAAATGTCTGTTATAAAGATATGTCAAATTAATCTGTAAGATATTACTGGTTGATAACCATCATGAACAAATAAAATATACTAAAATTCACACAGAAATGTCCCCATTCGTCAGTTTACACAATTAGTTACGACCCTTTTTGTAACGTCATAAAATCTGGAATGTATACCGGAGCGCGCCATATTTTACAAGCGATTTTTTTCGTCAATTTTTACTTCAAACGACAAAAAAAATCACAATACGTAGACTAAATACACCTATGATAACTGAAGAAAACAGATGTACATGTAGACGAACGACATTTACGTGAAAAAACAATTCAATGTGATATTTGCCGATATACTGCACGTGATTTTTAAGACTTGCACCAGTGTCAGACAAGCAAATCTTGTACCGCTAAAAATACGAACTGCGGTGTCTCGAGCTAAAAAGTGAGAAAATGTCTAAAGTGCAACACGCGTGTACATAAAAGTACATTCAGTTCTGGCAAAAATATTATATAAAATTATTTTACCATTCAAAGCAATGTTATTATGTTTTAATTTAAATTCACTTGATTACAGCCACGTGTCTGCTTGATGTTTGACTGGAAACGTGTCGCACTAATTGAATATGTGCCGTTTTCAGACATGATTTGCTTAAAATTTGCAATGTAACAGCTGTTTAATTTTGTTTAACATTTAAAATGAACATTTTACAGCAATAAATGAATTATTCTCTGTACCATTTTTACAAATTACCCGTAGACAACATGCACATTTCTAAATTGACGATAATCTAAAGTGTTATAAGATTTAACATGACGTCTGACAATCTGACGTTTTCCTAGCAGGATGTTTTTTTCTAATATTCCTATTGCATTTGGGGACGACCATTTGATTTTTAGGTAGGAGCTGGCATTTTTAAATAGATATGCAACTTTAGTAATTTTTGTATTCTGCCCTGAATTATAGTGAAAATAAATATTCAGGCATACACCTCCCTGAAAAATAAATATTCATGCCTTTAAAAGCAAAATAAAAAAAAAACATTTTGCCATTAAGTTTTTAAGGATACATTTTGCTTACCAGCAAATTTTAGGAAATAAATAGGAAATAAAATTTACCAGTCCCGTTCCCACATAAGAATCTACGGAAGTCCGTTAGTGCCAGGTGGTGTTTGATTTTTATCTCGTTATAACGACTTAGTATCTCGTTATAACGACATAGTATCTCGTTATAACGACTTAGTATCTCGTTATAACGACTTAGTTAACTCTTTAAAACGACTTAGTATCTCGTTATAACGACTTAGCTTACTCATTATAACGACTTAGTATCTCGTTACAACGACTTAACTAAGTAACCAATAGAACGAGTGACTTTGTTTTTGGACAGATAATAAGATCACAAGAAACAAACAAGAGGCTCTCAAGAGCCTCTATCGCTCACCTGGAACCTGGTGCTTAAACATTCGTTTAATTATTTTTTTCTACAGACAGCAAATTAAGACAGAACCCAAACTTGTCAGACAGAGTTTCTAAAGGGCCCCATACAAGAACTAGTGTGACCCAAGTTCCCATAGGGCCACATGTTGAACTATGTTCCCCTGTTGCAGACTTAACGACCGACGCAAATTTTCAAAACGACCCATCTGAGGACCTTTGTTACTGAGTTAAGATCCAATTGGTCAAGTAGTTTCAGAGGAACAGATCTTTGAAACTGTTCCCATAGGGTCCAATAATAAACTATGTTTCCCGCTGGCAGCCATCTTGAATTTAGTGTGTACCTGAAAAACACCATTTTTGTAGGGGACCATATAAGGAATATTATTACCAAGTTTGGTTCCGATTTGCCAAGTAGTTTTAGAGAAGACCTTTGAATGTGTTTTTATAAGGTTCAGCGTTACGTTATGATACCCGCTGCATGACAGCCATCTTGGTTAAGGAACACTGTTTTAAAAGGGCCATCTTAGGACTATTGTGACAAAGTTTGGTTCCAAGTAATTTCAAAGAAGATCTTTAAATGAAAAGTTTACGCCGGACGATGGACGGACAACGGAAGTGATGAAAAAAGCTTATTTTGGCTTGGGCTAGGTGAGCCAAGGCCACAAATAAGAGATATAAAAGACAAATGTACAGAATAAAAGACAAGGTAAAACGACTTCTTGCCCCGTAGTTGAAGGTCGTATGTTCGAAATGCTTCATTAATTTTCATTTTTTGGTTTAGTTTAGTTTCGGATCCATTCCAATTGATAATGAAGCCGTTAAATATATGCTGTAGAAGAATGTTTTTGTCAATATAGATGTTCTCCTTGTGTTGAATGCATGAATATATCCATGACACAGGAACTATAGAAAAAAAATAACCCATGAACGGGAAAAGGCAGCTTCTTTCAAAGTGCTTCTAAAATAGAAAGCTGGAATTAAAGACTTTGCAATAAGAACCCCTTTGTCTCTTTTACACACAAATAAAAAAAAACAAGAAACGAAACTAAAATACAGAAATTAACCGAAGCGAAACTGAACGAACGAAACTGTTTCGTTTCTTTACTCAGAAAATATTCATAGGATACTTACAAAAAGAAGAAACGAAATCGTTCCGTTTTGTTTCTTTTCGTTCCGTTCCGTTACACGTTTTAAAATCACCCTTCAAGTGATGTTTTTGCAAACTCTCTGTGAAACTGATTTCAGTGGCATACCCAAAATGAGATATAAGAACCCGTTGGCATCCGGGGAACGCATGGTTTGCTATTTGTAGTAAAATGTCATCGTGCTCAGACATTTCATCCCGGATTATTTATTTAATTTATTACCCAAAAGCATACTTTCTAGTCTAATTAGACTGATAGCCCTTTTCTCTGATTTTTTTCATCTTTTATTTCCTAAAGGTCATGTGTAAATTGATAAAACGTGTGCCAAGTCACCGTGATTAAGAATCCAAACTAGAGGCTCAGAGACTGAGCCTGTATCGCTAACCTGACAAAATGCCTCTATGCCATGCAATCCAAAAATGATGTTTACTACCAATGGGGTCTAATGTTTAGCTATGTTCTCCATTAGAACCCATGTTTTTTTCTATTTTTTTTTTCTTTTTTTGTGATCCTATTGAAATGAGTAATTTAAGCAAAGAACCTTCTATACATTTAGCTAAATGCTTGAATAGTTTCAGAGATGATGATAAAAAGGATGGCTATCCCATACCGGGCTCCAATGTTATACTATGTTGTGCACTGGCGGCTATTTTTTTCATTGGATCTTAATGAAATGAGCAATTTTTGTAAAGTACCTTTAGTAGATCATTCCTGTGAAGTTTGGTTGAATATGCATCAGCGGTTTCAGAGGAGAGGATGAAAATGTGAATTTGCCAAAGGGTCCAATGTTAATCTATCTTCCGTGCTGACCGCCATGTTTTTATCGGATTGTAACGAAATGAGCATTATCTTGGTTAGGGCCTTCCATACATCATTTCTGTAAAGTGTTGTTGAATTTGCTTCAGCAGTTTCAGAGAAGATGAAAATGTGATTTTCCCATAGGGTCCAATGTTAAACCTAAATTCCACGCTGGCTGTCATTTTTTTTTCGGATCAAAACGAAATGAGCAATCTTTGTTAAGGACCTTTAGTACATCATTCCTGTAAAATTTGGTTGAATTTGCTTCAATGGTTTCAGAGGAGAAGATGAAAATGTGAAAAGCTAACGGACGACGGACGCCAATTGATGGCAATACCTCAACACTGACCCTTCGGGTCAGGTGAGCTAAAAAGTCATTTATAGTTCTTTGTTTACCAAAAATTGCGACTTAGTCAATGGAACAAAACTTGACCACAAGTTTCAATTCTGATACTTAGTGAAAATTTTAGTAGAAGATCAAGTGCTAAGATCTCATATTTTTATATACTAAAAAAAAATGATGACGGACGGACATACGGACAACGCCTTACAAATAACAGTAATTTTGAAGTTAATAAACCTTGTAAATCTTTGGTGATTAAAAAGAAAAAAATTATTTTTTAATAGTTTTCTATTTTTGAAATGAGTGTTTACATTTTGATGAAAAAAAACATGTTTAAGAGGTAACAAAGGGCTAACTAGAGGCTCAACTCAGCCTGTATCGCTCACCTGGTCTATAATAGCCAAGTGTAGGTAAAAGTTTCCCATAGAATGATCCAATGTGAAATTTCAGTCCCCACTGGCAGCCATGTTGGATCGGGTCCAAGCGACACAATTTTAAAGAGGACCATCTAAGGAATATTATAGCCCAGTTTGGTTTTAATTGGGCAAGTAGTTTAGAGAAGTAGATTTTGAAACATTCTTTCCATAGGGTTTAATCACAATAGTCACAATTAATAGTCCACACATGTTTTAACATCTTCTTTGGAATGACTTGGCCACTAAACTACTATAGACCAGGTGGGCGATACTGGCTCAGGTGAGCCTCCAGTTTTAAAGACACTTTCACTTTCCCTTTAGTTATAATCAAAAACCAATATATAAACTTCATACAGTATCGTTATACATTTATATATTTCTTTATTCCAGATGGCATAACGGGAAGTCATTTTCAGCTTTTATTTTGATTTAGGACTCGGTTACGCTGAAATTCACATTTACAATATTTTCATAAGCATGAATTCACTAAAGAGGATTTTTTAAAAAAAGTGGTTTTATATCACAGACGCGAATCCTGGGATAGCGCCTCGTTCTATTATAAGTCTTAACAACTAAGTCGTTATAACGAGATACTTAGTCGCAATAACGACTTAGTTAAGTCGTTATAACGAGATACTAAATTATTATAACGAGAAAAAAATAAAACACCACCTGGCACTAACGGACTTCCGTAAGAATCCAATAGTCTTCCCCTAACCATTATTATAACTATAAGAAGTGTTCAAAAATCAGGTATACAAGATCTGAAGAGTATTTGAACATCAGTTAAAAATATTTGTTTTTAGCAAAAGTTTTGATTGTGAAGAGATATAAAAAGGTAGACTTAAAATGTGTCACATATTTAGTTTATGCACCAAGTATACTATATATATATATAGCTTACAAGGAAACGGTTCTAAATCCTAGTCGATTTTTTTTTCAGAATATTGAAACAAGGATAAGATCAGGTACAATTTGTATTAATTTACGCTGAACACAATATAGATTTCCTAACGGTAGTTTCCAACAAATTTTCCTTTTTACAACATCCTAGAAAACCCTAATAATAAGTTCACGCTAGAGATTATCACATCAACTGCTATTTATTTTTATAAGGGACCGACCATTAAACTGAAATGCGGGGGTGGTTATGGGTTTCTTTCCTGGACAGAATTTTAACTAGTATAAACAATTTTTTTTGAAAATGAGCATTATTTTGGGGGCAGAAAGCCCCCATCAGAATATTTTTTTTCATCATTTTTGCAGCTAAAATATTTTTTTCAAATAAAATCAGTTTCAGAATATTTTTTTCAAAAAAAAAAAACATACCCCTCCCCTCTCCCCCTTCGGGTTAAATGGTCGGTCCCTAATAAGGAGCAGACGGTTTTCACAATGACTTGTTGAAAAGAGCAAAAACGCTAGCACAGAAACTTAAAGGCAAGGGATGTGGCCAGCCTTTGGAATTTCATTTAACGTTCGCAGTTTATCGTTGTTGCCTTATCTCTGGAATTTGATTTACGAATTTCTCATATATTCTACTTTTTTTCTTCTTTACTGTCAATGTCTCAGATTTTTTATTCCAAAACAGTTGGAAGTTCCTCAAAACACAATAAGAAGTCCTCAGTAGTTCTTATTGAATTTTCCGATAGTTTTGAGAACTTGTTTATAAACTTAAATCCACGCACATAAATAGTGATATTGACCTTTATATTTTCCTTTAATGTGTCTTTACCAGATCTATCTCGTATTTGACCTTTCTAGCTGACCTTGACACAAATGTCAATATGACAGCCACATCTGCCAACAACATGTAATTAGTTTAGAACTGCATTTTGCTTTTAGTTTTTTAAGGAGAACTGCCTGGTGTAATTAATTTAGATTAATGGTTATCTTTACCAGTACAGCATATATAGGGAAGACCAGATAAATCAAAAGGGCATACAGGATTAACATACATCTTTAATTATCATTCAGCTTTTTCCTACGTAAGCATTTTACTTTTAAAGAGCATGAATGTCAGCAAAACAGATATGCATACAATTTCTCTGATTGTAATATTTATAATATATTAACTATTTTAATAACATCGGCTAGGAATACACAATGTTCCATGCACTTGCATATACTAATACTTTGTATTATTTACAAGTTTTTTTTCATTTATAAGCACATGCAACACTATTCAAAAGAAGCAAAATTAAACGAGATCATATTTTTAAGGTAGCAATTACGTTAATTTCTGTTGTAGTTAAAGTATGTTTTAGAGTAATTAATTGAATTAAAGTGCTTCATAGGAAATGGGTGGTCATTTCATCCACCCTTTTTCTTACGAAGCACTTTAATTCAATTTATGACTCTGAAACATACTTTAACTAACTTAAAGACCGTGCAAATTATTTAATATACAGAATTTTATAAAATCACAACAGACTACTAGCAGTTAACTGACATGCCAGCTCCAGACCCATTCCCAACTGACAAATTAAGTTATGTACCCTCAGTTTACAGCTTCCACCAAGATCCCTTCCTGTGAGGAGTTAAGCATAATGATTTCATGCATATACCGGAATACATAACCCGTGTCCATGCAATACTGATTTCAGAAATTTAGAATGTGTTTAGTTAAAATGCAAAGACCCTATCAAAAAACTAATGTTAATACCAAGGAATATGTTTGTATGGGCCTTTTTGTTGCCCACCTTTGCCTCGTTTGAAATATATGTTATAAATAATACAAGAAAAGTAGATAAAATTGGCCACAATAGGTGGCCCAAAAATTTCCAGTCATAGTTATAGTCTTTTTCATGTATGTAGCCTTATCATACGAGGCAAAGTGAGCAAGCTGGTTTTGAGCAATTACAGGTTGAAGAGGGGTACAGTCTATTCTGGTAAAAAGGGAAATAAGAAGTAATAAGGTAGAAGTAGTAAATTCGAGGTAAGTAAATTATCAGTTAAAGCGCTTCGAAATCGAGAAAACCAAGGACAAACAAAAGAAAAATGGAATAGTCCAAGACATTTACAAGAATTAAAGTGTCTTGAATAACAAAAGAAATGCTCATAACAGGTCTTTAATCATAAATAACCCCTTTCCCTCCCCACCTCCCACAAAAAAATTAAATAATTCATTTGTAGAAACAAGTAAATGTTGTACATGTAATGTCGTGTTCAACGTAACTTCTAATTTTCATCTGTATTCCTCTTATATCTTACACCTATACCATACCTTTTGCAACAGCAGTACAAGGAAGTGATAATCACAAAAATCGAAGTTAAAAGACATAGCAAACACGGCAACAGAGCACAGCAATGACGTGAGACTGCCACAACGCACAGATTAAATAAAACAACGACATGTAAGGCACTCATATGGTGAACTTCCATGAAAACCGGGAGTGACATCAGGTGCTCCGGAAGGGTAAGCATGTCCTGCCATACTAACGACACCCGTCACACTATTAGTCAGACATATATTCATTGAAAGATTGGTAAATGTCATTTTCTAACCCTTAGAGAAAACCAATAAATATTCATGGTATTTGAAGCTTCTCTAACCCTTAAACAGTACCAAGTTTAGATTTTGAAAAGTTTTTGTAAAATCTGTAAAGTATTCAAACGTAAACAATTACAAATCGGCCGCACAAACATCATTAACGAAGACAAAACTAAAATTTTACACTGATATACAAGACTACACAAAAAACTAAAGCACTGACAGTTTAAACTCCCATAAAAACCGGGAGTGACATCAGGCGCTAGGAATGTGTAAGCATCCCATGTTTTCAATCAGAAATGGATATTTCGGGTTTAAATTGAACCATCCTGATTATTCTTGTTCTTCCTCCACATATTTGAATTGCCCTGCTGGCAACGTTATTACGGGGCCTCAACATTTTTAAAATGATAAGTTACGAGATCTATCCAACAAAGGTCCAAAATAAAGTGAACCGCAGCCTATCAACTGGAAATACTTAGAGATATGCCAGCTGACGGGCGAGGAAGGCAAAGGTAGCAGTTCGGGGTTGATTAGATTAACAAAAGCATTGAGCGTAGCTCGTATACCGAGCCTTAAGTACAAAAAGCAAATTTGAAGTTACAGTTGTGAAGACGTTTTCTTTCCTCCATGACCACAACATAATTGTTCCAGCAGACAAGGTCCACAATATCAAATTTGTTTGCAAAAGATCATTATTCGACTGCTTGATAAAAGATATGAATATTGATAATATATCGAAACCCACACTCTTTGCACGGTAACAAAGGCAAATATCTTCCAGCATCACAAGTCTGTCCTGTCCTCCTTTGGTTTAAATGGCAGGACCAAATATTGAAAACAATAACCACCCTTCAATGTATTGGATTCCGAAACTCCATAAATGTCCTTACACGGAAAAGTATATGTCTCGGTCCTTCCAATACACTACGAAACCACTTTAAAAGCTCTTAACCTCAAACTTACGCAAGAGCTAGCACAAATTACTTATTAGACACAGTTATCTCCGTGGCAGCCTTATAAATCAAAGCTTCAAAATATTCCGTCTCATACTATCATTAAAACAGTTTCAATAGACATCAGTCCCTTTTGAAAATAATTGACGTTTGCAATTGTGTCCGAAATCTGATTCAAGATTCTTTTTTCACTTTATACTGGGATGATCATTTCTCTTAACTGTCTACGACCTTACAATAGCAATTGCTGTTGAGTTGCTACCGGAAAAAACTGCAATGAAAGGGGAAGTTTGGCGCGCCTTAAAACCGGTTTAACCTACTTATTAATTTGAAATGCCTGTACCAAGTCAGACTATTGCGGTTTACAGTTGTATGTTGGCAATTTTGTTATCTGTGGTTGTCTTGTTTTTCACACTGTTATTTTAGTTATGATTTTGTCGATATTTAATACATGTATACAGTTCTTCATTTTGGCATCTGTGCACAAAGAGATACAGTCTTGGGTCAAAAGTATTCGGAATTTTGAATGTTTCCTATGCATTTCATATTAAAATGGTCTTCATAAAAAAAATCTGTAGAGCTTATTTATTTTCCGATTTTCATAAAAATTGTACCATTAAAAAGAGCTTGACATTCAGTTTCTTCCTATGATTTTCATACAATTTTTGTAGTTTTCAAATTGTCATGATATAAGCACAAGTATAAAAATTCGACGTCACAATTTACTTAATAATCATAGAAAATTATGACGTCAGATATTTCAAATTGTATTTTAATCATGACAATGAGCATACCTCAACACCAAAAAAAAAAATGTGAAAATTATTTGGAAGTAAATGACAAGCTCTCTTTAATGGTGCAATTTTCATGAAAATCAGACAATAAGCTCTACAACATTTCTTAAAAAAGACCATTTAATATGAAATGCACTGGAAATTTTCAAAATTTCGAATTCTGTTGACCCAAGACTGTACATATATGTGTTTCAAACTTTCACCTTGGTTTTATTTGAGGGTTACAGAAGTAACATGTACATGGATTTTAACTGGTTTTGTCTTAGGGTAAGAGACTGACATTTACCAATCAGCCTCCAAACAGATCTTTCACATCATTTAGCGATGAACATTTCACTGTCATAGGCAGTTGCTGTTGAGTTGATAACGGACACTGCCGCATTGGAAGGGGAGGTTTAGCGCACCATAAAACCGGGTTAACCCAACATTTGTTTGACATGCTTGTACCAAGTCAGATTTTTGCGGTCAAGAATTTTTTCGATGGTTTCCACCTGATTTGTCTTTTTGTCTCATGGACTTCAGCTTTTGACAACTCTTTTCGGCAATATTGTTATTATCCCCATTTCGATGTATTCCGTATTTATGTTTTTTATTGTTGCTTCGGTATTCCTTTGGAAGTTTATTTATGTTTATATTACAGCCTATCATTATTTTTCTCTTTGTTTCGTCCCTGTCAGTTCTGTTGTCTCCTTAAGTGTGTAAACCTGTATTTGTCATGAATTCTGCATTTATACTATTTGATTGTTGCTTCGGTATTTATTTGGAAATTTATTTATGTCTATATAACAGTCTGTCTCACGTTTCACAACATGACTAGAGGATCCAATACAATATACCCTGATTTCTGTTAATTGTCAAAATAACATGAATTTTTGCAATAAATCATTCTTTATTGTTACATAAATGGCATTGCTTCCATGGATGAGTAATATAATTCTAGAGAAAACAGAACCAGGCATGCTATTTACATATTTATTTAACACAATTACCATAATCAGAAAAAAAATAACCCTGCGAAGCAAATACAACCAAAGCGGGAAGTCCTTTAGAGCTGCATGTAAAAGAAGTATACATAGCGAATTGAAAAATAATATTGCAAAACTGGTGTATACATTATGTAGAATAAAACTATACTATGACAGAAATATGCACAGCTCATATTTCTACTTTATTCCTTAAAAATTAAGCCATAACAATACTGACATGATCATTTTTTTTGGATGGGGATGATGGTGCTGTTAAGTCTCTTTATTTAAGAATTCAAAAGACTAATAAATTTAATCTAAGATACAAATGTAGGAGGAGTCTAATAGAAATCTTAAGACAGAAGTTTTTTTTCATATTAAGATATGTTGAAGTTCCTAATTTTAACACGTATGTGTGAAAAAAAAAAACAAGCTGGCTTGTTTTTCAAAGCCTCATAGTAGAAAAAGACATCGATTATCTTTTTCTGCTATCAGGCGTTGAAAAGTAAGTCAGAACCGAACCGTCAGTCTAAAATGAACAATCAAAGGACAATGGCAACATCTAAAAACAAAGAAACAAAGACATATTATAGCATTAGGACTGCATAAAAAAGAAAAATGAAGACACACATCTATACAAAAATGAACAACACGGACCCAGTAAATTCATGGATGAGATCAGGTGCACCGGCTCCAGCTTCTGATAAAACAACCGCTGTGTTGAACACTCCGATAGCAAAGTTTAATCCGGTAGTGGAAAAACAAACTTTAGTTTTAAAGAGGAAAATCTGGAGTCATCTGGGAAACAGGTACTCACATAAAAGTCCACAAGATCGTGATGTTGACGTGTAAGTCATTTGATTTTGAAGAAATTTCTTTTGACTACTCATCAGACAACTCAATAAGTGGTGAATGAAAAGATATGGAGTAAACGCACAAGAGACAAAGTCTCTACATATACATGGTAAAAAAATAAGCAAATGCACAATGCTTTTATTGTTATACTTCATCTTGAACTCACCATGAGGCCTTCAGCAATGAGCGTTGCTCATACCTCATTGTAAGTTCAAGACGGAGCCTAGCACCGGTTTGAGCGGAATTCTTTGCTAATTGTCGAACAACGCTACATCCATGTCTTTCCTGGTCATGGACGCGGGGTTGTCAACAAACATAAATTAAACTGGCAGAGCGCTCTTACAATCACTGTCATCCGTTTTAATCACTGTTTAATCATGTATATCATACCAACGTTTAACAAATGCTATCTCTGGGTATAATCGCAATCAGTAGAACAGATTCGTCTGCAGCGTGTTATACTTCAATGTAACTTATTTTGAAAAATGGGCCAACTGGTTTTCAGCAACATTTACAAAAATTTATAGGAACACTGAAAGCATGCCTACTGCTTTGCGTCATATGAAATAATGAAAGATATTTTTTTTTATATATTTTAATTTTTAAAATGATCTTCCACTGTCTGTTCAACCCCAAAAAATCTATACATCACCGTTTGATTAAAGAGATAGGTAAATGTATTTTTGAAATATTTACCAGAAAATTAGCTTAAATTAACCACAAGAAAGTGATTAAAAATATGACGTATGATATTTGACAATTAATTATGACGACACAATGAAAAGGCCGAGAAAAGAACTTTCAGTCAAATCAAAATCCGACTCGGGTTTCACAATATACGCTTAAACAATTAAGGGAGTGCGAATGTCAGAAAATGTGTAATTGAATTGAAAAATCTTCCCTTTTGTTTTGAAAAGGTTTGCTTATAAAATAACATGAGCAAAAAATTTTGAAAATCCATGTAAGATTTTCAATATTTAAGACGTCAAAGTTTTGGCTGGAAATGGGACTCTCTAGAGTTTCCTTCGTTTACCATTAGATGTTTATAAGTCTTAAAATATATGAAACTGTAATAAGAAGTTGATCAAAATTTGTTCATTGTCTATCTTATACATTTTAAAGTGACCTATGACCACAAAAATAAGATCCATGTACAAAATATTTAACCCTGTTTAAATGGATAAAACCCAAGGATATCGAATGTTTCTGAAAACTGAAGCTCATACTCCCTTAACAGCATATTTCTGTTAATCCGCACCTGTAAAATTTTTAAGTTACAACGTTCACGTTTACATACTAGCTGTTTGCACAGATTCCTATTTATTTTACCCAATCAAAAAAATTCGATGTTTTGGAGGAAACAAGTAAATATCTTTTGCTTCTGCTTGACGAATTTAGTAAAATGTGTGGCAAAAATGGTTGACAGGTTACATATGCAAACTGCTCCAAAAATAACCTATATATACATGTATTTGTATCGACAAAAGAAAATACAATATTATTGTTACTTAAACGAAAATGTACATGTACATCATGTTAATGTTACATATCTGATTTAATACAATACACTTGATACTTGAAAACTAAAAAAATATATTGTGTGTAGTCATTAAAAATGATACTTATCTGATACTACCACGAGTTTATTTTGTAAGGATAGGCGGAGCTTCAGTTTGCATATACAATGCTGGGCTTTTTAGTTTAACTCTCTATACACTCGAAATGACCAAAGTTTGAACTTTTTGTCAATATTAGCTTGTTTTTGAAAAGCTTGTTTGAAGGTCATCCATCCTGCTGGTAACATCTGTTCTACAGAGAATTGGAAACTAATCAACAAACTGACGTCCTTGATGAAAACAAATAAATTTTAGTTTCAATAATTACTTTCAGTGTTCCCAGGTTTAGGGCTCAAATTTTATTTTAAAAGGCCATTAAATAAATAATGGTTTGAAGATAATACTAGTCTTCTTTTATTTTAGCAAATTGTTATGCCTGTAATAGCTACTATGAAGGGTGTAAGAAACCAAATTACCGAGCAAATTTGTCAAAAGCCGAAAGCTAAGAGGTAAAAAGACAAAAAATGTCCAAATTAATCGAAAAACCTCAATGATTCTCACTTGGAACAAGCATTTCAAAAGACATGGATAGTTCAACTGGTTTTATGCTCGGAAACCCCTCCCCGTTCAATGCGGTTGTTGATTGATTAATTGATATAGTGTTTAACGTCACTTTCAGCAGTATTTCAGCTATTTCATGACGGTCAGTTTTAGCGATGGAGAAAAGCATCGACCTTAGGCAGGTTCCAATGCGGTTGTGTCCGGTAGTAACTCAACAGAAATTTCTTTTGAAATGTAGTTGACAATGAAAAAAATATAGTCATGAAAGTACCAATAAAATATAATATTCAATTACATTTAGCACGGAAACTTCAGAACTTTCCACTGTTATGAAATGTTGCCCTGTATTGTGTGCTAGAATTCGTTTGATGTTTAAAATACATTCAGCTATAGAAAGCATGTTGTAAATTTCCATCTTTAATGTCAGTAATAATAAAGGAATTGTGAAATTGCATGCCATCCTCTAAAATAATCTTAGTTGAAATAAATGAGTAGTTGCGTAAATTCATTCATACCGGAAAATATAAATTAAATCACTTACAAAGATCTGTTAGTTCTTTTATAAGATTATCGTGGTGTTCCGACCGATCCTATTACTGGAAAATCTAATTTGTTATACATTTATTACATTATTTGTATGCTGAAAGATTGGTGTTAACAATTAAGCTGCAATTGTCTTTTTTTTGTAAAAATACTCGAATGGAGAAAGTAGAAACCATGTTTGTTTAGCCTCGTGTATAGGTCTGATCAACCACCTACATTATATTTTTATGTAAAATACTTCAAAGGAACACAATTAATTTTTAACCATTTAATTTCTAATCATGGATGTTGAATTCCTGACAGAAAAAATATTGAAGAAAGGCTATGTTGGAAAAAGTCCGAATTCGAATCGAATAACAAAAATACCGAAGTAACTGTAGTCCATTCAGGTTGTAATTTAAAAATGAAGATCGAAGCACATATATGTGTAACTGAAGATGAAATGCACGCATTGATTGGTTGTCCACTATACAAAGATTAAATGAATAACAAAGTACCGAAGATACTATAGATTTACTTTCTGAATATGGCCATTTCGACAACTAATGTCTCATCAGTTCAGTTAAAATCAAAACAATGCAAATCCAGAAATCGAAAGGTGTACAAAGGCTGATGGAGAGCAAATAACTAAAAGGATCTAAACAGAAAGCCAAACACAGCTACGAACAGAGCTTTGTATGACGGAGATACTAATTAGTTTTTAACACAAAAGTATATTGCTGTCCAACAGCAGGGGCATCGAACCAGTTTTAATTTTAGTTTAAATTAACATAAAAAATCACGAAGTAACTGTAAATTTACTTTGTACAAAAGATAAGTGAGGACAATTTATGTAAAAATCGAAATCTTAATTGGGGGATACAATTTTTAAGCTTCTTGGATAACTTGAAAATAATAAAATTGAATTATGAAGAAAGAACTGTTCAAACTGGTCAAAAAGAAATTTTGCACTTTGTTTGGAAAAGCATAATTGAGAAACATTTATATAATCAGTATTAAATCATCTAAATATTTAGTAAGCGCATATGCAGAAAATAAATTCACAGTAAATTCGGTATTTAGTTATTAGTCAAGGTCATAAAATTTTAAAGACAATTGACGATCTAATTTATTCATGTATATGAAGTTCATATAGCCATAAGTAGAAAGTTATACAGAAAGATGACAAAGTTGGCGGTTTAAAAATGATATATTTGACTTCATTCATAACGACAATCAAATCATCATGGTTCGGCATTTTCAGTTCATCATTAGATATTAAATGGGGGTAATAACAAAACAGAGTTGTCAAGAGCCGAAGTCAATGAGACAAAAAGGTGGAAACCACAGGAAAAAATTACCGATCGCAATGGTTCTGACTTTGTACAAGCATTTCAAAAGATATGGAGGGTTTAACCGGTTTTATTGCATGCCAAACCTCCCCTTCCATTGCAGAAGTGTCCGGTAGCAACTCAACATCAATTGCTTTTGAAAGGTCGTAGACAGTAAAAGAAATGATCATCCCAATACTAAGGTAAGTACTAATATTTAGAATCAGAGCTCAGATCGAACTTTCTAATTTTTCCACAAGGGACTGATATCTATTAAAGAACTGTTTAAATGATCTGCTGACATGGACATTTTGATTATTAAGACAGTCAAGGGGATAAGTATGTCTTACAAGAAAATCTGGACAGTTTGTGCTAACTCTCGCGCAACGAATCAACTGTGAAACCTACACTCCGTAAGCAGGAAAAGCTGGAATATTACTGTCCATATTAGGGAAATTAATAATATTGAAATTTAACCGTCGTTTTTGTCGTAAATTTTAGTATGGAGATTACCATTTTCGTCAAAAAAGACGTAGATACATAAATGCTTTCTGTCGTATCCTTTATCTGTAGTTCTTGCATATATACTGATGGGGTCCATTTAGCAAAAAGTGTGTTATTGATGGAAAGAACATCATAAAAATATGTATAAATGAGACTGAAAGATCTACAATGTAGCATCTTTCATTTTATGAATTTTTACGAGTCCCTGAAGAAATTCAGTCTCGTATGAATATAAAAGCAAGTCTGCGAGTAGAGTAGCACCATTAGTGCCAACTTGATGTTGATTAATAACACCTCCAAATGTGACAAATATATTATCCGTAAGAAAATCAAGCATACTGCACACCTGTTTTTCATCTTAACATACTTTTTTATTTTAAATCTGCTACTCTTTGGGAAAGCTTCAATAAAAATGTAACTGACTATAATAGGTTCTATGATATCTAAAATTGGCTAGTTTGCACAAAACCGAAAATCAAAGAACTCACCATACAGCATTTTAAGACCAAATATAGGAAAATATAGCAACAAATGCCAATTATATGAAAAAATAAGGAAAACAGACTTGACAGTCTGTATATTATGAAAATTGGATCAAATTTCATGGCCAAATGGACATACTTCTTACAAATTTTATCATCAGATCTTAACAGAGATCTTTGCGAGGACCAAGCAATTTTAATAGAAGTAGAGACACGGCATGTCACAGATTTTGCAAAATCATTTAATAGGTTTATATAAACCTATGGATCACAAATAAATAATGCAAACGTATTTTTATTGACCTCTGTTGCCACTGAAACCATGCCTGTCATTTTTAAATTTAAAAATAAGAAAAATAATAAATGCCAAAATTTGAAAGTATGATAGTCTATCCAGATGGCAAATTATCTCACGAACAAGTACACCATAACTGAAATATATAGACAGCTTACATATCCGGCAGTGATTAATGGGTCAAAACCAACATATAAAATTAAGAAAAAAACAGCTAAATCTGTGACATTGTGTTTCCAACTAATTTGGTGCTTACAAAGAATCCATGTTAAAAAGTATAAATATATATTGCTGATAATTGTTGCAATCTGTTTTAAGATAGTTGTAACCGCTGATTTCTACGGAAGCCCATATATATGTAGGATGTAGGACCTATCAAAAATATTTTTGAAATCATTATATAAGCGGATTTTTTAATTGTGAGAACAGATTGAATAAACTGAAATCACTTATTTCTGAACTCGTTAAAACAAATTTTGAAATCTGTGACATCAAATTGTAAAATTTTGTGATTACGAATTCATAAAGCTGTAATTTATGGCAAGCAAGATTCACAAATAGTTGGAGACAACTAGTATCTCGTCGAGATATGGAGTTTCCCTCTGTCGAAATGAGAGGTTTATAGCTCAAATATACATCATATTGGCCCGGAAATTATGTATTTCGTCAAAATACCACATTTTTCTTTCGACATACTAAATTTCTTGCCAAAACCCTAACTTTCGTTTGAAATTTGGGATATCAATTATCGAATGTTATATCGCTTAAAGTACCGGTCGTTGCTAAGGACCAAGATTTGGAGGTTTTGCTCTGAAAAACCTAGAGACTGTTTTCTAGTCACGAGTCATGCATGTGCTAATGTGATTTGTGGGATTTGATGTCATTAAACCTAAGACCTTAATTATTGAAAAAATCTAATTGTTAAAATTTGCGACAACATTATTAATATTTTAATGCATTTGGATATCTTAAATTCAATGTGAAGCCGAACGTCTTCTTACTAGGACTAAGCTCTCAGTGAAATGTAGCTGAGAAATTAAACTGGCTTACACAGTAAAATTCCATATGAAAATTAATTTAAAGGTTTTGACACTATATTGCATCTCGTGCTGTGAATGGCTAAAATAAAGAAACATCTCGGTGAAATTTCAGGGTCGAAAAAGAAACAATGCCAATCAAGAGTTTTAAGCAAATTATTAGGTTTCATGCAGCCGGAATTATGGTTTTCCAACGAATGCAAGCTATTATGTATCTCGTAGCTGGGGTAGGGGCTTTCAAAAAGACTATTCATAATATGGGGTATTTGAGAAAACTAGGGGAAAGAACGAGAAACACGCTATCTACACAATAAAACTGGCGTTTAGATCCTAAACGTAATGCTTAGCACATTTTTGTACCTCTTTTTTTAACGCCAAAAAAAAAGCGTAAATGCGTTTAGAATCTAAACACGCTTAGAATATGCTTAGAATCTAAACGTGTTTAGAACGTGGGTAGGGGTGTTTATAGGGTGTGGCTTTTTGTTACTTTGGTTTTGGCTATTCTTTTTTTATTTATTTAATATTTCAAAATGCATCTCTTTGGTTTTACTTTAGTTGAGAAAGTGCTGCAATTCAAATCCATAACTGAAGCTTCCAGTACCTGAAAATAAATAAAACAAAAGTTAATAAATTATGCAAATGTAAATGCCAAAATAGAATTTAATCTCGTCGAAAAATAGTGAATGTGCTGAAAAAATCTATTCAAATCTTCCTTGGAACTTGGACAAAAAGTACCTTCACCAGGATAAACAGACAATCAAAGTTCATTGTTAACGCTGAATAAAAGAAATTTAAATATAAAATGTAACAATTAACATCAAACTTCTATATAAATATCAAAATCATTTAAGTACATACCTTTGAAACAAAATAAATCTGTAATATAGCAACATCTCCCCAAAAAAGACACCAAGCTTCTGCATTGCTCATCGCCACGTTTCTCTTTTCAAAACCAAACAAAGAAAGATCACAGCGCCCTTTGCACGAACAACAACTTTTCATTTGAAAAGAACGCGTTTAGCTCTTCACACGTTTAGAAAGTGTTTAAGTGCTTAGAATATGCTTAGAATGTGTGAAATCAAGATGATTTTCACTTTTAACCCGTTTAAATCCTAATCGTGTTTAGCACTTAACATGTTTCAGCCATAAAGTGCTTAAGAATTAAACACGATCCTAAACGTGTGTAGGGCTAAACATGTTTCAAATGTGTTTAAAACCTAAATGTCAGTTTTACAGTGTAGACGTTATGTCAGAATCTTGATTTTATGTGACTCTGGGATGTCATAGTTTAAAAATCCGTTATAACAAATCATACAATTTGGTATAACGAATTTTCGAATTTGTTATAACGAATTTAATTTTTGATAACAAATTCTAAAAATTGTTTTAACCAATTCAACAATTTGGTATAATGAATAAAATTATTTATTACTAATTCTAAAATTTGTTGAATTTGTTATAACGAATTACATCATAATTTTGATAGATCCTATATGGACTTCCGTAGATTTCGGATCCCTGTCATTTTCATATCATAACATAAAAAAATATTTTGCCCTTGAATACCACTTTTCATGTTATATTCTAAAAGCATGTACCTATTTCATTATGCCAAGTTTTTTCTGACGATCGACTTGAGTAGTGCTCTATGTGTGTCTATATGTTATAATCGTCCACTAGTTTCAGACACTAGTGCTTTTGTCGGGCAACGGATGACAGTGTTTGTAAGAGCACTTTGCCAGTTTAATTAATGTTTGTTGACAATCCCGCATCCACGACCAGCAAAGGCATGGATGTAGCGATGTTTGACAATTAGCAAAGAATTCCGCTCAAACGTCTTGAACTTACTATGAGGTATGAGCAAAATGCATTGTTGAAGGCCTCATAATGACTTCAAGATGAAGAACAACAATAAAAGCGTTGTTCCTTTGCTTGTTTACCATATATTTGTAGAGACTTTGTCTCATGTGCATTTACTCCATTTCCTTTCATCCATCTAAGGAATTTGGGACAAAATTTTAGTAAATTGACATTTCTCCTTCGATTGATTTTCAAGACTTACAAATTTCTATACAAAATCTATGAAAA
>MJUU01033135.1:8077-34228 GCA_002080025.1 Modiolus philippinarum | reverse complement strand
GATGGACTTTTTGAAAAAAATAATAAACTTTAACATTGGGTATATCTTGTGAATGGTAAGTGATATGGTTTTCATATTTTGCATGTGCATTCCTTGTGACAAGACCTTTCAATTGGTACCAGAATAGTTGACCTTGTGACCTTGGCCTGTGAACAACTGCATAAAAACTTAAACATTGAGCATATCTTTTGAATGGTAAGTGATAGGGCTTTCATAGTTTGCATGTGTACTCCTTGTGGAGAGACCTTTCAGTTGGTACCAGAATATTTGGCCTTGTGACCTTGACCTTGGCATGTGACTGTCTGGTAAAATTTCACCAGAAAAATGAAATTATATTTTGTTTTATTTTATATATATAGAAATTATCTCATTTATGACGAAATGTTTCTTGATATCTATAGAATTTTTTTTTGTAAAAAAGATTTTTTAAATCATTCAGCATATTTTCTTCATTTATTCACTTTCGTTTTACAGGTATTTATATATGCATTATATATATCAATGATGAGTGATGTTACTAAAAATATCTATTATTTCATTCCTTCTCTTCTGTGTATTCCTCCACTTTTGGGGAACCAGTATTGATGATCCCTGGTGTACTCAAAGTACTGATAACACTGATAGACAGAACACAATGAGTTGACNGGGGGGGTGTTTTTTTAATAATGCTTGGATAATGATTGGAGGGGTTCATTTGGGTGACTTCTGTGTTTGCCTCCAATTGCAATCATCATTTGATGTGATTAAACTTTTCAGTTGATACAAGAATTTATTTCTACAAATTATTTTGTCAGAAGGACATTCATTGTTCAAAGTTGCTAAATGTTTCTTCTTTACTTCTACCCGGAGGCATAAGTGTTTCACAAAACACATCTTGTTAACTTTGAAAATTGACGATATATACCGGTAGTTGTAAGCGCTCTAGAAAATTTATTTCTCATTGGATTTGGATAATATTTACACAGTAGCTTTAGAAGAATGCCTCAAGGGAGTCCAAAGATGAGTTTTATTCGAATATTTGTGTTGGAGTTATGCCCCTTTTTAACATTGAAAATCAACATGATTTGGATTTCCTTTGTTTAGGTTCTAGTGCTGCTGATGAGGAATTAATTTCAGAAATGGCCATACAGCTCATTAGAATTATGGCAGTTGGAGTTAACATAATGTGTTATGGTCTCATATTCATTTACTCCATATCCTTTCATAAAATATGATCAACAAAATATCCTTGTAAGCACTCTAAAAAATTATTTCTCATTGGATTTGGATAATATTTACACAGTAGCTTTAGTTCAAGAATGCCTCAAGCAAGTTCAAAGATGCGTTGAAATTAATTCCTCATCAGCAGCACTAGAACCCAAACAAAGGAAATCCATATTCAAAAAATGTTTCAAATGCATAAAACCAAACGAAATCCGAATATTCAGTAATATCAAATATAGCAAAGGATAAAACTACGATGGAGGGAGTTAATCCTTTTGTTTTAGAATTTACATAAATTTAGATAATAGTAATTGAAACAAGTGTACACACGAGATATTATTTCAACATATTTTGATGGGATTTTTTTCTTTGGATTCCTCTCATTGTAAGCTTTCAGCAACATGGCAACATATTTGGCGTAGCTTTTATCATTTCTGAGCTATAAGGATTAAAAGGGCCAAGATTGCAATTATTAGAAACATGTGAAATCTTTATTTTTCATCAGATTTTGATGGGATTTTTTTCTTTGGATTATTTTCATTGTAAGCTCTCGGCAGTATGGCAATAGATTTTGTGTTGCTCTTACGGTTTCCAAGCTACAAGGGGTCAAAGGGGCCATGCAGATTGCAAGATTTCAAAATATGTGAAATCTTTATTTTTCATTGGATTTCAATCCGAGTTTTTTCTTTAGATATCTCTTCGATCATGTTGATGTAAGCTTTTAGTTGGTAGTCAATAGATTTTGCTTAGCTCTTACAATATCTTATAAATAATGGATTAAAAGGGCTAATTTTTATTTTCACTAGTTTGTGTCCAAGTAATTAATGTGTTAATGTCCTTATTAATATTGTGTCCAGCAAATTACTGTGTCCACATTCATTTTAGTTTACACTTGTTCAAATTTCAGTGGTCGACATGCTGCAGTCGTATCATGCTGCACTCAGTGTAGCCCTTTATTATTTCTAGCTGTATGTGCACTATACATACATGACATAGTAGGATAATGTTACTTTGCATTCATGCATCTCTGCTGGTAGGTTGGCATCCAGGCAAAATTAGTTCACTTTAATAACCTATATTTTATGCTTGATTGATTTACATTCAAGTTTTTAGACAAGTTCAGATCTCAGTCAATATACAAGGTAGGATCATGTAACCTTGCATATGCTTGCATCTCTGATGTTATGTAAGCATCCAGGCAACATTGGGTCACTTAGACCTATATTTTATGCTTGATTGATTTCAGTTCATGGATCGAGTTCAGATCTCAGTCACCATACATGGTAGGAAAATGTAACCTTGCATATACATGCATCTCTGATGGTAGGTCAGCAGCCGGGCAAAATTGGGCTGTGACAATGTGCAATAACAAGGTGAACTTTGTGATCTTTGATTAGTTTTTGCATCTCATCCAAGGTGGCTGCCATTGGTTAGTATAGTTCCAACTAGGTCACAATAGTACATTGTTGGTCCCCTTTAAAAGATGATTGATACAAGCAATGTTAGTAAAATGTGCATATAGATTCAAGATGTTGAGGGAGTGACAATATAACTTAAACATTGGACCATATAGCTGCTTGTATAATCTTTAGACCATGGTCCAAGTGAACAATACAGACTCTTGGGAGCCTTTTCAATATTTTTTGACTGTATAGTGTATTGGAAGGAGACTGACAGTTTTATATTTATTATTGACTATTAAATATTGGAGGGAGGATGAGAGTATCATTCTTTTATTATTGACTGTATCATATACTGTATAGTATTGGACAGAGGGTGACAGCTTGTTTTAATATTGACCATATTGACTGGAGAAGTCAATACATGAAATCAACATTACAAAATGTGATACATCAAATTATAAAATGTCAATAACTTTGTAACGTATTGGCTTCTGGTTTTAATTAGTGACATAACCGTTTCAGTTTTCTCTCTGTTGTAAGTGATAAATTGAATTGAATTTCAGCATTTAATTAATATACTCTAGGTATGAAAAATATCTTATATATTATATGTTCACACTAGTAATATTTTACAACTTAAATTTTTGAGAACTGATCTGTCTATTTGTTTTTGTTTTAATGATTAATATGTTATCTGTATGACAGCTTTACAATGACGAGCTTCAGTTTTAGTCCGGTGTTTGTTGTTTTTTTTGCCTTAGGTATATATATGTGTGTGCAGGTTTTTCTGCCAATGTTGTAAAAACAAACTTCATCATTTTCTTGATTTTTATATTGAATCATAATCAGTGAAAATATAAGTATTTCAAGGATGACTTTTACAATTTGTTTTCTGAGTTTTCTCATAATTCTTTTGCCATGTATATTACATGTACTGCTTTTAATATACAGATTTAGATAAAAGTGCCCTGCCCAGTTTCTTTGATTAGAATTAAGTGCTATGGTTCAGAAGCCCTGGCTCAGCTACCTTTGGTAGAATTGTTCTTGCCCAAATTCTTTGAACTGCTGGGGAATGACCTCATGCTTATAATATATCTGCTTAATTACCGATACACCAAATATTTCTGTCATCAAAAAACACAGATGACTCCCGCACAAATACCACAAGCGTCTCAGTGAAGGGGTATTTGCAAAAAAAAATACCTTTGCTATTAACCAAAACGAATGCAGCTTACTTACATGATGTTTAATTAATATACAAAATTTGGCAACTTGATATACATGTAATCACAAGATTTCTCGTGGCCAATTAACATAAACACTTATAAAACTGTATAACTCGGGTGAACAAAGATATCGAAATAAAATTTTTAATGATCAAAATGGCAAGGTTTCATCTTTTTCAAGATCTTTTTTTCGAAATTTACTTTGCACCTGGATAAAGTAATTAATGTTTGAAATTCTACAATAAATGTACATGTACACAATTTCTGAAATTAAACCAATAATATATGATTTCATTGCAATATATGAAGACTTTAACTCATAATAAAAAAGTTGTTTTTTTGAAATACACATAAAAAAATAACCCTGATTCACAATATAGGAATCATTTTTGGAGTCTTATGAGCTATTTTTTTTTCGTCAATGAAATTTGTATGAGAACTCATGTTCATTGAACAATGAAAGTACCAATTTGTATCCATTCCTGTAGCTGATGGTTGTTCTCTACATGAATGTCAAACTGATCAGTTAACAAGTCTCTAAAAAGTCTCTGTATTTAAATGTCTCTGTCTGCAGGTGTGTCACATCTTTGATAAGGCAGTAAGTTTACCTGTACAATCACTGTAGCCTTTCACCTCTGCATTGTGAGTTTGCACTCAGCTTTGTAAAGGTCAACATTATGTGATAAGGTATGTCAGTTACCTGCCCAAGGTTGGTTCTCTCCAGGTACTCTGGCTTCCTCTACCACTAAAATTGACTGGCACAATATAGCTGAAATACACCTGAGAGTGGTGCTAAACCCCATGCAAGCAATATTAATCATTCTATTTTGAGATGAATGTTCTTTATCATTCTATTTTTAGATGAGTCTTCTTTATCATTCTATTTTTAGACTAGTGTTCTTTACTATTTTATTTTTAGATCATGTCTAAGAAGGTTTTGATAACAGGAGCATCAGGGTTACTTGGTCGTGCCATATATAAAGAATTTATCAATGAAGGATCATGGGATGTTTTAGGACTAGCATACAGTCGATGTTCAGGAAAACTACGTAAAGTAGATATAACAAAAGATGATGAAGTTCAAGCTGTAATGAAGGAATTTTCTGTGAGTTTACTTTTTATACCGTCTTCGCTAGCCAAAATTTAATAGGATCCATTTCTATCATGGATCTAAACCATTTTCAAAGATGTCTATATATATACCAACCAACCAGCCATTGTTTAATTTTTATTTGCCCCATGGAGGCATATGACAATACAAACATTATTATAGACACAAAAAAAAAGTAAAAAAAAACTTAAATTATTGTAATTTGTAACAGCATGTAAAAAAAGACGATGAAGTTCAAGCTTCTTTATATTTAGCAAAGAGAATCATTTAATAGCTTATAGGTAAATGAAAAAAATAAAGCAAAACTTTGTATTGTAATCCTTCATCTTGAAGTCACCATAAAGCATGACAACATCATTTCATTAATTTAGTTATGTTGATAAAATTGAAGAGAACTTTGCTACTTTCTAACCTCCTTTTAGGGAGATTATCCCATTTTTATGCCCCTGTGACTAAAAGTCGGGAGGCATATTGTTTTACCCTTGTCTATCCATTCGTCCATCCGTTTGTTCTTTTGTTCCACCGTCGGTACAAATAAAAACAAAAACTTTTGATGTTTTTTCAGACACTTTTCAAGCAATTCCAACTACTTCAATGAATTGTTACATACATTAAATACACACATCTTTTGGAATATTCAAATTTGCTGCTGTTGCCATGGAAATTGAAAAAGGTGGGAAAATTCAAAGTGCCTCAAATTGGATGAAACTCTACAAGAAGGTTGTCTATCACCAATAGAAATGGTTTGTGTCTAGGAATTTTCAAATAAATGCCATTGCCATGGAAACTGGAAAAAGGCAGGAAAATTCAAAGTGTCTCAAATTGGATGAGACTTTACAGAAAGGTTGCCTAGCACCCAAAGAAATGATTTAGGGGTACAGAATTTTTAACTTGTATATTTTGTGGAAAAAGGAAGAGGTAAATCATTGTGTCCATACATGTATGTCAGCATCTGCATTGTGTTCAAACACACTTAAATTTGCAATTGCCATATTGACATCAGGGTTCAATGAGCAGGGACTTATTTGGTTGCCATTCGGCGACAGCTCTAGTTTTCATTCATAATTTGAATGTTTTAATATTATAAACTGTTTTAGTTTTTTTAAAAAAAGTTGTTCTTTCAAAAAAAAATTTACTGGAAATTTATTGTTTGTTTTAAGCCTACAATCACCATACACAGTGCAGCAGAAAGGAAACCAGATATTGTAGAGAGCCAACCAGAAGCAACACAGACATTAAATGTATCGGCAACCAGGACAGTGTGTCAGAATGCAGGTATACAAATGATCAAGAATGTTAATACAAGTAGTTTATAGCTTAATTAGATGGATATTTAGAGTAGAAATTATTGCAGACAAGTATTTCCAGTGTACTTACAGATAGCAATAATTGTCTTGTACTTGCCATATGAGCAATTAAAATATTGGAATAAAAATGCAAGTACAGGGGCCTTTACTCAACCTAAATTTGTAAAAACTGTGTTAAAATTTCTTAACAACTTGACAACTGAAAAATTTAACAAAATAAACAAGTGCAAGGGCCATTGCTCAACTGAAATAAATAAACTAGATGAACAAGGACAAAATTTGAACTCAAACTGAAAAACTGAAAAATTGATCATATAGCTATTGATAGGAAACAACTGCTGAGAGGGAACAAAGGAGTGGTATTTACAAAAATCCTAAGTCCAAAGACATTGCCAAAATGAGAACGCTTGACAGCTACAAAGCACAGAAATAAAAAAACACAACATACAAAACCAAGGCACTCGCAGTGTGAACTCCTATGAGACCAGAGTGACATCAGGTGCTCCGGAAGGGTAAGCATGTCCGGAAGAGTAGGCATGTCCTGCTCTGTTATCAGCACCCGTCACACTGTAAGTGAGTCAATCTGGGAAAAAGTCAAAATCGGTATAGTCAAATCGGGGGAGATTTGAATCTTATTAACTGAAAATGTCCGCTTTCATTTCAATCATTCATTCATCCAGCTATGCATCTATTAATAATTGAAACATCCACTTGACAAAAATTGTACTGTTGTCTTTTACAAAATAAAAATTACAGTTTTTAGAATGGAAAAAATGTACAAAAAACAGACTTTGATCTATTAGGCCATTTTAATTTAATTAGTTGGTTTACAGACATTAGCCCAAAAAATTTAAGGTTGGAGGAGGGAAAAAGTTTAAATTTAAACTCAAACTTTTCACTTATCAATCAAGTCAAACCATTAGTAGTTATGCTCAAATGGAAAGTTAAGTCTCCACTTTGATTTTTTGGTCAGGGTATCACTGTTACTTGTCCTCTCGATGTAAACATTTATGTCTTTTGTGCTTGATAAGAGGATCTACGGTCTGCAGAAATAATTTACAAATACAAAAACTGTGTTTATATTTTTTTCAATTTCCAAAAAATCGGGTCGGTGGATCCATAAACCAACTAAATAAATAAAAAGAGCCTAAGAAAGGTGGTCACTTCAATATGAAAATCACTGCATAGGGATCAAGAAAACTTGGTCACATAAGACAGGAGGTTGCTTAATACAGGTGGTCACTAAGGCAGGTTTTGTATACCTAATTTGTCGTGTGACTCCACTTCAATTATCTTTTGTTCAAGCTTCTATAGGTGCCTGGGTGTTGTATATAAGTACAGATTATGTGTTTGATGGGAATACACCACCGTATAATGAAGATGCCACACCAAATCCACTGAACAAATATGGACAAAGTAAATTAGCAGGTGAAAAAGTCACAATGGAGGTTAGTCAAGGTACATAAATGTATAGGTTTTTTTTGTGTGTGTAAACTTTTGTACTTTTAGTCATTCAGGCTGTTATGATTCATCAATCCTCATATTGTCATTACAGAATTTCAGAAAAAATATTCCATGCATGTTATAAATCTGTCAAGTAAAAATTTTTAGCTTGAGTTTGGTATGAAATCTGGAGATTTATAGCCGTCTTCTTTTTACATGGCTTAGATGATAAAACAGTGGCAGTCGAATACCTAAGGAACAAAGGTTGAGAGACATTGGCTGTATTGAGAACACAAAAAAAACAATGACATTAGATAGCTACAAGACACAAAAGTTGAAACACAACATTCAAAACAAAGGCACTCACATTGTAAACTTCCATAAAACCGAGAGTGATTTGATCTTTTGTGTAGAAATGCATATTTGATCAAAACTATAGGCAAATTTTATTTGATAAAAAATGTGCTAGCCATAAACAAATAAATTTTGAGGTAAGATTGATTCTTGCACTATAGCAGTGTTGAGTACACATATATAAAGAGGTTTTACTAGGTATGAGTAGTGCTCATTGTTGAAGGCCTCAAGGTTACTTCAAGATGAAGAACAATAATTAAAAGTAAGAAAATGGATAACAGGAAACACCTGGAATGGCTGAAAATTATAATTAAATGCCACAATCTGTTTTGGAACTACACATGAAGAACACGAATATGACAAAAGCATTGTTCCATTGCTTGTTTTTACCATGTATTTGTAAGACATTGTCTCATGTGCATTTACTCCATATCTCTTCATTGATTATTAAACGAGTCTGAAATAAATTTCTAAATGAATACCAAAGCAACAACAAAAAATCAATCCTAGATTTAGAATACAGGCAACTTAAGGATCTTACACAGAACGACAAGATAAATAACAAGAAGAAAACAAACAGAAACATGATACCAAGGACACAAAAAAAAACAAAGCACTGATAGTGAGAGGGGGCCACAGAGGGTCTCATCCTGGAATCCTGATTTTATTTTTACTAAATCCTGAAATCCCAGAACTTATAAACTGAAGAAATCCTGATTCCAGGTACATTTATTTCCCCGAAATCCCAGGCTTAAGGTAGTACATGTACAAGCCTAATAAAAATAACAGACAAAATTTTTTTATTTTAAGATGTAGTTCTTAGTCCATTTGTTCAAAAAATAAAATAAAAATGACATGTTACCGATCATCTTTTCCTGCTACCTGGCTTTGAAAATCAGACCAAATTCAGTATTTTTCAGCAATATTTCAAAGGATATATAGGGAACTGTGAGAACATGCTTATTTTTTAAGCTTTCATATGAAATGAATATCAGATAGATTTTTAAATTTTTTTTATTTTTCAGAGATATACATTTCATCTATATGTTGAGCTGAAAAAATCTATATGTCACCGTTTGATTAAGAGAGATATTTCATATAGTTTACGGTATAGACAATATTTACGGGAAAAGGGCCGTAATTCACGGGGAAGTGTATGTCAATCTATTAAGACATCACAATGAAAAGGCCAAATAAAGAATATTCTGGTTTGAAATCAAGTCAATTCCGCATACGACTTCGCCAATCAAATGTGCCGTGTATCAGTATCATACTGACAGAAGGACACAACAAGACGAAGAATGGGATGCATGCACTAGGGACAGGCAACTCATAAATTTTAAATTATTGAGTAATTTACGGTCTTAAGTATTACAGTAAAACCTCATTCATTTCCATCTTTTCATTTGCCATCTCACAAATTTAGTCCATCCCCCCTTCCCCCAATAAGTTTTGAAACAATTGCATTTATTTCCTAAAACCTCAGATGGTGATCTCTTTTAATTTGACATTTTTTCATTGTAGATAATGGGATCTTAAGAGTTCCAATTCTTTATGGTCAAGTGGAAAATTTAGACGAAAGTGCAGTTACTGTATTGTTTAACAAGGTCAAGGACACAAACAAAGAGTGCATGATGTCAAATTATGAAAGACGCTACCCAACCCACTGTAATGATGTGGCAGCAGTGATTAGAAAACTGGCAGATAAAAGATTATCAGTATGTACATGTATATGACCCCTTTGGGTTTCCATAAGATGCTACCCAACACACTCTCCCTACACACTCTCATAATGTTGCAGTAGTTATCAGAAAACAGGCAGACAGAATATTATTAGTATGTACATGTGTATGAACCCTTGGGGTTTCCATAAGATGCTACCCAACAAACTATCATAATGTTGCAATAGTTATCAGAAAACTGGGAGACTAAAAGATTATCAGTATTCATATGTCTACAATAGATCCTCATTATAATGTTACCCAGCCAAACCCTAATGATCAGAAAATTTGCAGAAAAGATTATCAGTAAGTACATATGTACAGTAAAAATCATTATAATTACCCCTTTGGCTTTCCATAAGAAGCTACCCAACCCACTGTAATGATGTGGCAGCTGTTATCAGAAATCCAAACGACTGATTGCAGACAATAAAATCGACAAAATTTTTAAATATTGCCACATATCTATTGCCATCTTCATTGATGAATATC
Organism: Modiolus philippinarum; assembly: GCA_002080025.1. NCBI lineage: Eukaryota > Metazoa > Mollusca > Bivalvia > Mytilida > Modiolidae > Modiolus > Modiolus philippinarum. The sequence continues at coordinate 23,968 of MJUU01033135.1, read as the reverse complement.
TGTATTTGGACAAATTACTGACAATATTGATTGAAATTTTAACAAGAATGCAGGAAAATATACTGAAAACAAAAAAAAACTCACACCATCTAAACTGACCTTACAGATCATATTTTGCACTTCCAGCATAAGGTTTCAGATTGAAAAGACTGGATTTTTGAACCTCTGTTAAGCAGAACCTCTTAAAACCGGCTGATTTCTTTGGTCCTGACAGAGGCCAGTATTCGGACGTTCCACTGTAATTTTACAAGTCTTCAGTGTGAATCACCACGTACAGCACTAACAGTAAGTCTCACCTCACCAAAAAAAACAGCACTAGCAGTATGAATCTCTCACAGAAAAATACAGCATTAGCAGTGTGAATCACCACACAAAAAATTTCAGCAATAACAATGTGAATCACCACACAAAAATACAGTATTAGCAGTGTGAATCACCACACAAGAAATACAGAACTAGCATTATGAATCACCACACAAAAAAGTAAGCACTAACAGTGTGAATCACTCACATAAAAAATACAGCTCAAACATTGTGAATCATCTCACAAAAATACACTACTAACAGTGTGAATCACCACACAAAAAATACACTACTAACAGTGTGAATTACTACACAAAATATTCAGCACTAGTACTACAAATCTTTCCCCTTCAAAAATGCAGCAATAGTGGTATGATTCACCCCACAAAAAAAATACCCTAGCACTGTGAATCATCCCCACAAAAAATAAAGCACTGGCACTGTAAATTACCACACATAAATACAGCACTAGCACTGTGAATCACCACACAAAAAATACAGCACTGGCACTGTGAATAGCAACACAAAATATTCAGCATTAGTAGTATGAATCACCACACAAAAATACAACACTAGCACTGAATCACCACACACAAAAAATACAGCATGAGCACTGTAAATCTTCAAACAAATAGCACAGCATTAGCACAGTGAATCACCTGACAAAACAGCACTAGCAGTGTGAATCACCCTATAAAAAATACAGTGCTAGCAGTGTGAATTGCCAAACAAAAAAAAGCACTAGCAGTGCTAGAGCTGTCACCGAATGGCAACCAACTATGCCCCGGCTCACTGAACCCTGAATCAATATGGTAAGTGCAAATTTCAGTGTGTGTGGACACAGTAAAGTGTGGACACAGTACAAGTATGGAAAGGATAATATGCCTCTCCCTTATTCCAAAAACATATACAAAGTTGAATTACCTCTCTTTCAAAATTTCAAGCAGCAACCATGTTGCAAGTCCTTAAATCATTTCTATGGGTGGGAGGCATTCTTTCTGTAAAGTTTCATCCAGTTTGAGGCACATTTAATAATCCTGCCTATTTTCAGTTTCCATGGCAATGGCGACCATTTTGAATATTCCAAAAGACATGTATGTGTACATCTACTTATTGTAAGTTAGATTCCTTTGAAGTAGTTGGAATTTGCTTGTAAAGTGTCTGAAAAACATCGAAATTTGTGTTTTTAATTCGTACAGACGGACGAACGGACAAACAGATGAACGAACGAACGGATGGACAGACAAGGGTAAAGCAATATGCCCCCCTCCACCCCAACTTTTCGTGGTTTAGGGCATAAAAATAAAGCGCTAGCCGTGTGAATTACTCAACCAAAAAAAGGCAATCAACCACATAAAATACAGAGCTTGGAGTGTGAAGCAGTTACATGTGTGATGCATTTAAAACAGATGTATAAAGTGACTTAGAAATGCTGTTTAATAATAATTCACAGGGAATCAGTATAAAGGGGTCTATCATTTTTACTTGCAGGATACCAGTATAAAAGGAGTCTACCATTTTGCTGGAGAAGAAATGATGACTAAATATGATATGAGTGTTGCCATGGCAACAGCATTTAATTTACAAACAAATCATATACAACCAGATAATAAACCTTCCAGTGGAGCACCTCGACCATATAATGCCAAGCTTAGTTGTCAAAGAATTAAAGACCTTGGCATTTTTAAGACAATTGGATTCAAAGAAACAATACATGGAGTACTAAAGGAGCATTACAGCTAGGACGTAAATGTATTTTTATTGGTTATTTGGTGCAGGACTCTTCAATTAATGCATAGCAATAATTGGATATGACTTTTTTAAAAAGCCTAAAAAAATGTAATTTTTTCCGTCTTATTTTGTTTAGCTGCTGAAATTGGCAGCATTTGCATCTCTGCTTATTTGACAGTAAAGCAGACATATCGAAAACTGCCTGACCGAAGGACAAATCAGGCAAAACTTGGGTCTGTGTGTCAAAAATTATCAGACAGCAGGACCGAATGTCAGGTAAAAAATTGACATTTCCTATATGCCACAAAACTGTAGGTCCTGTAAATTTATCTTCGGTCTGGCAGCTTTTCCTTATTTACCAGACCGAATGTCCTGCAAGGCCTCTGAACTTTTCGATTTGTCTGGTAAAGTGTGTTTTTATAACTTGTAGACTAGGAATCATTGTAAAATTTGTGCATGTTTCTTGTAACAAATGAAAGATGTGTATTGAATATGGAGTTCATGGTCCACTGTTTCAGAATTAAAGAGCCACAAGAGGAAATATGGGCATTATTTTTTATCATATTTTGATGAAGTTCATTTTATGCAATTATTTAACTTGCGTATATCCAATATATTGAAGGAAAAGTCAACTGTTTCCTGGATCTTTATGGTCAAATAAGATTTTTGGGAATTTGTCTTTAAAAATTCTCATCAATATCTCCTCCTACTTCGATTAATCAGTCCCTCACTAAATTTCATTTATAGTTTTTGCTGATTTTAGGTCATTTTTTTCAAAATTTACATATTTTTTTACTATAATTGATAATACATTTTTATAAAGTTTGCCCGCCAGCTCTCAATTTTGAAAATGTTGGATTTTATAATGTCATTGTTGGTTTTTTTAAAGTGTTTGGATATATGATGTAATTATAACCCTTTTCAAAAAGTGTTGTTATCTTTTCCTGGATTTGAACTCTCCAATCAAATGGAGGTACAAACACTCTTTGCTTCCAGCTATCACTGGTATGGTTGGCTAACAATACACAACTTAACCCTGAATACATTTTAGCAGTGTCACAGTAAACAATGATGTGGTAATCTAAATATATGTATGAACAGTTCTATGAACTGTGGTCAGGATGAACAACACTTGCCCTGTAGGGTTGATAACCGGAACTATTTATTTGTATTTAAATGCCAAAACCCAAGGGCGGACAGAATGATTTTTTGAATAGGCCCATAATACTGTAAACAGTGAAATTTCATGGCAGCTTAATTTTCGCTATTTTTGGAAGAAGGGTGTAAGTACAAAAATAAAACTGTCGCAAATATTTTGATGTATTTGGGTGATTAAATAGCTTGATAGACAAACACAATCTCAAGACTGTGCAAAGTAAAATATAGAAAATCACAAAAAACAGGAGAATTTCTACATATACATTACAGTGAATAAAGCTTGATAAAAGATATAAAGAAATCAGTAGCTTACATTAAATTTTTTTTTTTATCATTTTGGATTTAAAAATTGTCCACCACAATTTTGGATTATATTGTGAATGTGTCTTTTTTTCAAACTTGGCAGTTAAAGCCCTGACATTTACATTTGTATATATATGTATGGGTTTCAAAAATTTAAAGCTTTTTTAACTCATCTGAGTACTTCCAGGCTGAACTTCAGCTATTGCTTGATACATCCGTCATGTTTCTATTTGCTGTGAGAATTTTATTCCTCAAAAGATCATTTCCCGTGAAACAAGGACGTATATTTAGGAGGATAAGCATCTCGTAATAATTAGGAAATATATCATGAGGCGTGAGATTTTGTCAATTTTGGGACACTATCCTTAAAGCATCAAAACTACATAGATATGATAATGATGGTTACAAAAATTGTTTTGTGTGTACAATAGATGTTAAACTTTACGAAAATATCAATTTTGTTAATTTCCGTAAATTATTTTTAAAGCCTTTAGCTCAAAATGGTAGTGATTTTTTACCGATGTAAACCGGAAGTGACAAAAAAAATCATTTAAAATATTTTGATAACAAACTTTAATCATGTGTATTGAAGAAAGTACTCGCTATAATGTGACACAATTTACTCTACAAATGTAGAATTATTCAGCTTTCAGAAAAACTTCATTTTATGAAAATCCATATACAACTTATTGAGTAGTTAGCTCCAAAACAAACGCCTTGCTATAAATTTTAAATTGCAAAATGGATCGTGTGCAAGTTTCTGATCCTTCTAAATATACGTCCTTGCGTGAAACCAGTTGAATAATGGGACATATTTAACATATAAATACTGTATATGTAAAATTAAGATATCATAATGTTTTTTTCTCAGAAATTGCTGAAAATTTTTGTCACTATATTTCTTGGATGATCTCCAGATATTTAGCAAAGGGAATGCTTTTCAAACTACCATACCAAAGCAAATGGAGCTAAGCCACAAATGACAGTCTTTTTACAATGCTTCTCAACCTAAGCTTGCAGAAAAACAAAAAAAAACAACTCAGAACGTTTCTAGGTTTCTTTAAAAATGTGTCTCGTATTACTGTATAATGAATTATAAATTCAGTGGATTTGATTTTAAGTGATATTCATTGGGACATGGTTTTGGGTTATTCAAATGATTCAACCTGTTTGTTATAACAAAAATAGTTTTGTTTTTTTTTATGTTGTTGGTAACTCTTACACGTGAAATAAACAAACTTTTATTCTCCAGTAATATTTCTGATAATTAGCCTAGGGTTTAGTCTTTCAGCTGTTCGAAGGAATATCCAGATTGAAAAAAATTTTCACATGAAAAAAATCTTTTCATTTCCATGATGTATTTTTCATATCAAGTCACTTTACAAGTTTTGTTTCTAATGGTAGATGTTTATGTGTCAGTTTTAATCTCTCATAAAAATTTTTTCTTATAAAATGAAGCAGTTTGATGCTTTTTCTCTCATTTAGCAATATCAATAAACACCAGATGGAGCTGTCTTGGAAACAGTCAATGTGTGACTGCTTGAACATTTCTCACTTATCTGTGGTCTATTTCAGAGCACCAGATTTATTGTTCCAAACAGTGATACTCCTAATGTTTATTGACATAGCTATTTTTGTTGGAATTATTTTGTGAACAGGGTTTTTTGTTATTAATGTAATAAAATTATTTTTGTTTTAATACTTAAGATAAAAATAAACTAAAATAAAAAAAAAATCATGTTTTGTTTTATACATTTTCAAAGTAGATGCAGCGGTGCTGTTGACAAAGCAAGAGATTGACAAATATGTTAGAAGTTATTTGATGTAAAGAGAGATATGAGTTAATGTCAGTACAACAATTAAAATCCAACATAAATCCCAAAGTCATGCTCCTTATATTCCCCAATAACTCAGATGAGGCATTGTGGTCCATGAATTAAAACTAAATAAAGGGCTATGCAGAGTGCAGCATGATACGACCGCAGCATGTCAACCAATGAAATTTGAACAAGTGCAATATAAAGTGAATGTGGAGACAGTAAAGAGCTGGACACAGTAACTTTATGGACACAATAAGAAGACTGAAACAGTAATTAGCTGGAAACAAACTAGGAAAAAAAACAAAAAAAACATCTAAGTCCAATGAGAAAATAAAGATTTTACATGTTTGTGAAAATTGTAATTTTGACCCCTTTGACCCCTTACAGCTCGGAAACAGTGAGAGATACGCAAAATATGTTGACATACTACAGAAAGCTTAAGACCGGAGGAATGTAAAGAAAAAAATCCCATTGAAATCTGATGAAAAATAAAAATTTTATGTAATCTGCACATTTGCAATTTTTGACCTGTTTGGCCCCTCATAGCCCTAAAAGGAACGATGTTATCAAATATCTAATAGTTTTGCACCATATTAATTTCTCATAAGGAATCCATTAAAAAAAACTGCATCAAAATCGGACTAGAAATAAAAATAAAATTTTTGTGATTTGCCCCTTTTGGGCCCCATTTATCTCATGAACAGTACATGCGACGTGAAATCGGTTGCATACTACTGATTGGAAATTTCCTCAGGAGCACACTGATAGAAACCCCATCAAAATCTAACAAATAATGCAAGTTCTACAGCCCATTATGTGAATACAACCAATTTGCCCTTTTTGGCCCCTTTTTTAAAAACGGGAGGGGCCACAAAATCCAAAACCACTCAAAGTCTTTCTTTTGTTCCAAGGAACATTGTGTTATAATTTCATAATAATTGAACGACTGGAACTTAAGTTATTGACCCAAAACAAAAGTGTCTACAGACGCGGACGACGACAACGACAGTGCCATACCATTATACGACCTCAAATTTTTTGCGGTCATATAAAAATACTGTAAAATTCAATTCAAGCCTAATTGTCAAGTCTCAGACTGATGGGAACCAACATAAATGTTTTATGTGACAATTGACCTAATGTAAGTCAAGCTGTTATATTGTTGTTAAGAAATTGAGGTCCATGTCAAAATTTAACATTGTCAGTGGACCATAAAATTTAGGTTACCTGTAAACAGTAAGTGTGGAGATTGGGGGAATGGACTTTAACCATTCCACCTAACAAAGTCTACTTGGTTAGGTAGAATGGTTAAAGTCCATTCCCACTTACTGACATGTCCCACATCAACCATAATGGTATGTTTGATACATTTTGAGATAACAACAGCAATGCATGCTCTGGATGCTGTGTGACCTACATTATGCGAATGAGCGACTTGGTTTAGGTAGAATGGTTAAAGTCCAATGCCCTCAGTGACATGTCTCACATCAACCATACTGGTTTGCATGATGCATATTGGGATGACAGCTGCAGTGAATGCTTTGGATGCAGTCTGTGAACTACATTTTATGCATGACTGAATCTGTTAAAAAAGAATGATTATAGTCCATTCCTGTTTATTAACATGTTTAACATCTGACAATGCTGTGCAACAAGGTGATCGTGAGCTTAACGACTGTAGCTGCTTTCTATGTTTTAAAGGGGGCCAACTAAGGAGTATTGTCACCAAGTTTGGTTCCAATTGGCAAAGTAGTTTCAGAGGAGATCTTTGAATGTGTTTTCCCATAGGGTACAATGTAAAACTAATTTCCCCATTGGCAGCCATCTTGGATGAAGTGCAAACTTGCAAAAAATAGTTTTTAAAGGGGACCACCCAAGGTCTATTGTCATCAAGTTTGGATCCAGTTGGCTTTGTCGTTTCGTATGAGAAGATCTTTGAATGCTTTTCCATAGTATCCAATGTTAAGCTATGTTCCCCGCCTGGCAGCCATCTTGGATGTTATGCAAACTTGACGAAATTTTAAAAAGGAACCACCAAAGGACTTTTGTGACCAAGTTTGGATCCAATTGGCTTTGTTTTGTCAGAGGAAAAAATCTTTAATGCTTTCCAATAGGGTCCAGTGTTAAACTATGTGCCCCACTGGCAGCCATCTTGAATGTGATGTGGACTTGCTGGACATATTTTTCAAAGGGGGTCAACTCAGGACTATTGTGACCAAGTATGGTCCAAGCCAAGTAGTTTTAAGAGGAGAAGATATTTGAATGTGTTTTTCCATAGTGTACAATGTTGAACTAAGTTCCCTGCAGGCAGCCATCTTGGATGAAGTGGGTCTTGAAAGAGACATCTTTTAAAGAGGACCACCCAAGGAATATTGTGACAAAGTTTTGATCCATCTGGCATTGTTGTTTTAGATAGGAGGATCTTTGAATGCTTTCCAATAGGATCCAATGTTAAACTATGTTCCCTGCTGGTGGCCATCTTGGATGTGATGCGGACTTGCCACACACATTTTTCAAAGGGGCCGACTAAAGACTGTTGTGACCTAGATAGCTTCCTATTGGCCTAGAAGTTTTTGAGAATGAGATCTTAGGGTCAAATGTTTAACTAAACTCCCCACTGGCGGCCATTTTGGATGAGATCAGACAACTTGATCATGTTCAATAAAATGTAGTCCTTGATATGCTGAACATTTTTGCAATTTAAACTTGACCTCTATTTCAAATTATTTTAGAAACATATGACAAAAGGTATAAAATTACAAAAATATTTGACCAATAAAAAGCAACAACTCCTATATGGGTATCTCGATTTTCTTCAAAATTTCCATGTGGTTGGAGCTTAATATGCTGAACATTTTTGCAATTCCAACTTAACATCTATCTGAAACTGTTTTTTAAATTTAAGACAGGATGTATAAAATAAACTGTGGACACAGGATATGTCTAGCCTGCCCCTTGCTTTCCCTTTTTTGCACATTGATCTACTGCGCAGTTACAAAAACAAGAGGAAAGCTGTCAATGTGACAGCAAACCGGGTTTTCTTTTACATGGACAGTATATGTTACACATTGGTTCACCCTGAATATTTGAAATGTACTTATAATTTTCATTATTTTCAATGTTAAACCTTCCACTAAAGTAGCCTATTTCTGAAAGTTCAGCAACTTGGATTTTAATCAAAAAGTAAAATAAAAGTACTGTGCACACCTCTGATACAGGTACAAATGATCTGCATTATAAAAACTTCCTGTCTATTAAACTGTAGGAGATTTGTTCTGGACAGATGGGACCCCCTTTTAGTAAATATTTGACCTAAAAATGGCCAAGAACAACAACTGGTGATTTTGGCATTATTCATCAAAAATCAAAATCAAAGTACAATGCACACCTTTGATATATATATATATTCAACTGATATGCAAAATAAAAGTTTCTGTCGTGAAATACTCTGGACAAATGGGGCATCCTGTTTGCAGACATTTGACATAAAATGACTAAGTTCAAAAACTGTTTTTTTGGGGCATAAATTATCAAAAATTAAAACCAAAGTACCATTCATACCTTTGATATATGTACAATTAATCTGCCAAATAAAAACTTCCTACCTCAAATACTGACGGAGATTTGCTCCGGACAAAGGGGGCACCCTATTGTTAAAAATTTGATGTGAAAATGACTTAAGTTCAACAACTGATATTTTTGACGTAAATTATCAAAATCAAAATAAAGTACCATGCACACCTTTGATATATGTACAATTGATTCTCAAAATTAAAAACTTCCTATCTCAAATACTGACGGAGATTTGCTCCGGACAAAGGGGGCACCCTATTGTTAAAAATTTGATGTAAAAATGACTAAGTTTAACAACTGATATTTTTGACATAAATTATCAAAAATCAAAATCAAAGTACCATGCACACCTTTGATATATGTACAATTGATCTGCAAAATAAAAACTTCCTATCTCAAATACTGTAGGAGATTTGCTCCAGACAAATGATGTAACCATTTGGCAGCTGACCACCCACCCACCGCCTGCCAACCGCCATTTTCACCATTTTAATAACCGGATTTTTCCGATGGAAAACCCGGTTAATAAAATATAATTTTTAACTGTGTTTACAATTTCCTTGGAAAAAATTATGTGATCACTCATGCATGACTAAGGAGCCAGGGCCACCATCTGGGCGTGGAATCGGTTTATACTCCCAAAGACACAACTGCATGTCAAATATCAAGTGCCTAGGACTACTGGTATAGGCTGTACAAACTACTTGGTAAAAACTTAAAGTGATCGTTCATGCCTAATTTAGGGGCCAAGGCCACCATCCAGGCATGGAATCAGTATGTACTTCCCAAGACGCAACTGCATATCAAATATCAAGTGTCTAGGACTACTGGTTTAGGCTGTACAAACTGCTTGCTAAAAACTTAATGTGATCGTTCATGCATGACTAAGGGGCCAGGGCTACCATCCGGGGAATCTGTATGTACTTCCCAAGACGCAACTGCATATCAAATATCAAGTGCCTAGGACTACTGGTATATGCTGTACAAACTGCTTGCTAAAAACTTAATGTGATTGTTCATGAGTGACTAAGGGGCCAGGGCCACCATCTGGGCGTGGAATCGGTATGTACTCCCCAGGACGCAACTGCATGTCAAATATCAAGTGCCTAGGACAACTGGTATAGGCTGTACAAACTGCTTGCTAAAAGCTTAATGTGATCGTTCATGCGTGACTAAGGGGCCGGGGCCATAACCTAAGTAGGGATTTGAGTTGTACCCATAATAATGCAACTGCACTTCAAATACTATGGACCTACAACTAACATAAGCTTGTTAATTCACAATAGTTTGCAATTGTTGACGCCGCCACCGCCGCCGCCAGTGGAAACGCTATCCCTAATTCTCGATTGCGACTTTTTCGTCGCGGGCCGCGGCGAGACAATAACGAAAAACTTGACCAATAAAGGGCAATAACTCTTTAGGTATTCAGATTTTCCTCAAAATTTTTTTGTGGATAGATCTGATTATCCTGAACAGTTTTGCAATTTAAACTTAATGGCTGTCTGTTACAGTTTTTTAATAAAAGATAAAAAACATCAAAATTTTGAAAATTCAGAAAAAGGGCAATAACTCCAAAATGGGCCATCAGATTTTCTTTAAATTGCAAAGTTGGTAGATCTTATCATGCTGATCATTTTAACTTCAGTTAGAATTTTTATATCTGCATTGGTTTTTGAGTTATTTGCTAAAAAGAGCACTTTACCCATATGTTCTATTTTTAGTAACAACAGCCATGTTGTTTGGTCCTAGGACTAATTGAACACAATTTTGAATCTAGATACCATGGTCATGATTCTGGCGAAGTTTGGTTAAAATTGGCTGAGTATTTTCAAAGGAGAAGATTTTCTAAAAAGTTTACGACAGACAAATGATGGACAAACGCCAAGTGATGGCAATAGCTCACATGGCCTTCTAAGCAATTTGAGCTTGAAATGATTTTCACATTGGTCCAATGTTTAATTAAGTTCTTTGCCCTGGTGGCCGTATTTTTAGTTGAACTCGGCTATTGGTTTGGTGGGCAGGTGGGCATGTGTGCGTGCGGGTGGGTGGGCGTCAAACATTGGTTTCCGGATGATAACTCAAAAAGTTTACATCCAATTGAAATGAAACTTGGATATATTGTTGGGTACCAGGAGGGGAGGAACCCTTTTGATTTTGGAGAAAGTAGGTCAAAGGTCAAGGTTACGGTGACCGAAAATAGACTGAAAATTTGAGAAAAATTTAGTTTCCGGATGATAACTCAAAAAGTTTACATCCAATTGAAATGAAACTTGGATATGTTGTTGGGTACCAGGAGGGGAGGAACCCTATTGATATTGGAGAAAGTAGCTCAAAGGTCATGGTTACGGTGACCGAAAATAGACTGAAAATTTGATAAAAATTTGGTTTCCGGATGATAACTCAAAAAGTTTACATCCAATTGAAATGAAACTTGGATATATTGTTGGGTACCAGGAGGGGAGGAACCCTATTTGATTTTGGAGGAAGTAGGTCCAAGGTCAAGGTGACCAAAAATAAACTGAAAATTTGAGAAAAATTTGGTTTCCGGATGATAACTCAACAAGTTTACATCCTATTGAAATGAAACTTTGATATATTGTTGGGTACTAGGAAGGGAGGAACCCTATTGATTTTGGAGAAAGTAGGTCAAAGGTCAAGGTCACACTGACTGAAAATAGACTGAAAATTTGAGAAAAATTATGTTTCCAGATGATAACTCAAAAAGTTTACATCTTATTGAAATGAAACTTGGATATATTGTTGGGTACCAGTAAGGGAGAAACCCTATTGATTTTGAAGGAAGTAGGTCAAAGGTCAAGGTCACGGTGACCAGAAATAGACTGAAAATTTGAGAAAAATTTGGTTTCCGGATGATAACTCAAAAAGTTTACATCCTATTGAAATGAAACTTGGATATATTGTTGAACTAGGAGGGGAGGAACCCTATTGATTTTGGAGATAGTAGGTCAAAGGTCAAGGTCACCGTGACTGAAAATAGACTAAAAATTTCAGAAAAATTTGGTTTCTGGATGATAACTCAAAAAGTCAACATCCAATTGAAATGAAACTTGGATATGTTTTTTTGATACCAGGAAGGGAGGGACCCTATTGATTTTGGAGGAAGTAGGTCAAAGGTCAAGGTCAGTGAATGTCACAGTGACTGAAAACAGATTTACTGAAATGTCGAGACATGAAACTAGAAAATAGACCTTCTTGAATTCTTAGAATTTTGGATATTAGTTGGAAAGAAAATAAATAGACAATTTTAGAAGTATTCCGGTCTTCACATTAACTTGGTCACATAATATTTGAAGTTGCAACTCGGCTTGTGCACCCTGGTGCCATTTAGATTTTTTGTAAAATTGGAATGATATGTACAAACATCAGCAGCAAGTTTTTTTGTAGAATGCAACAAAAATGAGCGATCTTTGAAAAGGATCTTCTATATATCATTCCAATATAGTTTGGTTAAATTTACCTCAAGCAGATGATGAATATGAAGATTTTCCCATAGGGTCCAATGTTAAACTACATGTTCTGTGCTGGCAGACATGTTTTTTCCCTTGGGGTCAAATATTAAACTATATTCTCTGTTGGTGGCCATCAGCTATTGTCAGATCAAAATGAAATGGGCAATTTTTGTAATGGACCTTCCATACATCATTCCTCTTATGTATAGTTGAATTGTTGGATCTGACCCAACAAGAAATCTTTGTAACAGACCTCCAATACAGTTTGCTTAAATTTGCCTCAAGCAAATGATGAAAATGAAGAATGTCCCATAAGGTCCAAAATTAAGCTACATGTATGTTCTGTGCTGGAAGACATGTTGATTTTCACACTGGAAATGAAATGAGCAAATTTTGTGAAGGACCTTCAACACATCATTCCTCTTAAGTTTAGTTGAATTATATAAATTAGCTTTAGTAGTTTCAGGATGATCAAAATCTGATTTTCCCATAGGGTCTTATGTTAAACTATGGTCTGTGCTGGTGGTTATGTTTTTGTTGGATTTTCTGAAATGAGCAATCTTTGTAAAGGACATTCCATACATTATTCCAGTATAGTTTAATTCAATTTGCTTTTACAGTCTCAGAGCAGATGACAAAAATGATGATTTTTCCATAAGATCCAATGTTAAACAATGTTCTGTATTTGCCGCCATGAATTTTACCAGATTGGATCAAAATGAGCAATTTTTAGAAAGGACCAATCCATTTATATTTCTCAATCAATTCATGAATATACAAACTAAAGCTACAAACCTACTAAATCTGTATTTATGTTTCATTATACATGTACATGCGTGTATACACAAAATACATGTTATTACAGATAGACCATAAAGTATATAATTACAAATCTAATGACTCTTTTACACCAAGTTTCCACAAATAAATATTTGTGTACTTCTTGTTTTCAGATCTCAGTTACATGAAAGTAAGAATTGGCTCAAATTTCTTACAAATTTGTAGAATGGCCACAGTTTATTTTTGTATGAAATGAGATTATTAATGTTTTCATGAATGTTTCAATGTGTCAATGTTATTGTATAAACTTTTCTTTCTAAGCAGTTTATGTAAAAATGCACATTTCATGAATGCAAGTAAATCAGGCACATAAAATTTATGTAGTTTACCAATAGTATAGTTTGATTAGTAAAACTTTCAGTATGAGATTTCTTTTTAAATTCACCTATTATCAAATATTATAAGTATACACATGTGTTATCTAATAAATGCATATTGTAACAGTTCAGGACTTGTAAATTTTGGTATTTTAGCTGACGAAATATCTTGTACAGGTGATCGAACTTTAATTCTCCGTAAATGTGTGTCTCGTCCATTCTGGTGGTTCGATAACACTGCTATTTGTATCATAAATGTTCTAATTGGTTTATCGTTGACGTCTTTCATTGGGACACACACCCAACCAACGGGTTCAGACATCTCAATCTGTTCAACTTCAACTAAATCATTGAAATGAGTTCCTGCTCGAATAGAAATCCTGAAATAAAAAGAATAAAATATGCTTCAATTGTTTTTTTTCACTAGTAGTCTGACAAGCTATTCAGAACAATTTTAACTAGGAATGTAAAAACTGCATGAAATAAATACTTAATATATTCGAATACATGTACTTGGTGAAATTTTTTAGATCAGTGCATGTTTCAGAACTTGTAGTTCTTAAATTATGTTTTTAATTCACCTTCTCTTTTCACTAACTTGGACTTAACATGTGATTAAGACCCCAAAATACCCATACTGCATAATAAACTGTTAATTTCATTAAGCTGGGAGTATTAACCTCTCATCAGCAGCATTAGAAAATCAATAATCTAAAAATAGACTAGAAGAAGTACTCATTCAAAAAAGTCAATTTATTTCAACTTTACCTTCCAGTTCAAATTCATGAACATGAAACTCTAAGCAATAAACAGCTGCGCCAAGTCACAAGATACACCCCTCGTCACTCAATCACAATTTTTTTCTATTACTGGCAAATTAAACTAGATATATCTCTAAAATAAATATCTGTACAAAGTTTGAAATGAATTGACCAAAGGGTTGTCAAATTAGAGTGTGACATGTAAAAACTGAATTGAAATTGACGAATAAAGTCGCATAACTCTTGCAAGAAAAACTGAAATTTCACCAAAATGTATACAGATGGTTCAGCACTCATACCAAATACTTCCTCAAAGTTTGAAGTGAATTGGCCGAATGGTTGTCAAGTTAAGAGTGCAACAATTGAAAAATAGCCTTAAAATTGATTAATAAAGTCCCATAACTCTTGCAAGAAAAATCAAAATTTCATAAAAAATTATACAGATCGTCAAGCCATCATACTCAAAACTTCTACAAAGTTTGAAGTGAATTGTCCACATAGTTGTCAAGTTAGAGAGCGATATGTTTAAAAAAGCCTTAAAAATTGGCAAATAAAGTTCCATAACTCTTGCAAGAAAAATCAAAATTTCAGGAAAAAGAATACAGATAATAAGGCCATCATATCCAATACCTCTACAAAATTTGAAGTGAATTGTCCAAATAGTTATAAAGAGCATGACATGTAAAAAATAGCCTTAAAATTGATGAATAAAGTCCAATAACTCTTGCAAGAAAAATCAAAATTTCACAAAAAAAGTATACAGATCATAAGGCCATCATATCCTATACCTCTACAAAGTTTGAATTGAATTGACCAAAGGGTTGTCAAGTTAGAGAGCAACATATGAAGCAAACGGATGGACGGAGGGGCGGACAGATGGACCGAAGGACAGACAGACAGATGGACAGACGGACAGACACTTGGACATCAGTATACCATAATACATCAGTCATTAGAAGGGCGTATAAAAATGTTAACCTTTTATAAGTTACCTTTTTCATAGGGAATTTTGAGGAAAATGACAGCATTAATCTAATTTAAGATTTGACTTTACCCTAAATTGGCATATTTTATACCCCACTCGTGAGTGGGTGGTATATTGGAATACCCTTGTCCGTCCGTCCGTCCGTCCGTCCCTCTGTCCTTCCGTCCAAAGTTTATCATATTTTTCTCAGCTACTGCTGGGCCAATTTATTTCAAATTTGGTATTTGACTTTATATATGGGGGGAAAGTGTTATCTGCCATTTTGGTTGCCTTATGATATCAACTTCCTGTTTGGCAGGACTTAGCCATTTTTACATAGTGAAAATTTTCGTCGCACTTTTCTCAGCTACTGCTGGGCTGATTTATTTCAAATTTGGTATTTGACTTTATATATAGGGGGAATGCGTCGTCTCCAATTTTGGTTACCTTACGATATCAACTTCCTGTTTTTCGGGACTTTGCAATTTTTCCCTTTACTGAACATAGTGAAAATTTTCGTCGCACTTTTCTCAGCTACTGCTGGTCCAATTTATTTCAAATTTGGTATTTGACTTTATATATAAGGGGAATGTGTCATCTCCCATTTTGGTGGCCTTATGATATCAACTTCCTGTTTGGCGGGACTTTACC
>MJUU01033134.1:31572-49340 GCA_002080025.1 Modiolus philippinarum | reverse complement strand
GACGGACGGACGGACGACGGACGGACGACGGACGCCAAGTGATGGCAAAAGCTCACCCTGGCTTTAGCCAGGTGAGCTAAAAAAAATTTAAAAAAAAATTTTCCTACCTACCCTACCTAACTTTGAAAACAATGTTACCCCAAACACACAATTTATTTTTCTAGGCCTAAACTTGAATGTAAGTCATTCATGTGGAAAATATAGGTCAAAGTGACCTAATTTTGCATGGATGCTGACCTACCATCAGAGATGCATGCATATGCAAGGTTACATGATCCTATCATGTATAGTGACAGAGAAATGAAGTCGGACATAAACTTGAATGTAAGTCATTCAAGCAGAAAATGTAGGTCAAAGTGACCTAATTTTGCCTGGATACTGACCTACCATCTGAGATACATGTATATGCAAGGTAACATGATCCTACCATGTATAGTGACCAAGATCTGAACTCGGATGTAAACTTGAATGTAAGTCATTCAAGTGGAAAATATAGGTCAAAGAGGCCTAGTTTTCTCGGAGGCTGTGAGTCACCAAGATGCACCTGCATGTAAAGTTTGATGACCCTACCATGCATACTTGCCGAGATATACCCCTAGGTACACCCAAATGTCGCGGACGCTGGGGTTACCCCAATAGTCCTCCTCAACATCGTTGAGGCGAACTAAAAATTCTTCAACTATAATTTTTCAGACCTGTAAAACACTGTTCTTTCATTTTGTAGTTCTCTGTACCAACCTAGTTGATAGAGTTAGTGTTAGACCCTGCTGTAAGAGTTAACTTAAAATGCATAGCTCAGAAAAAAATTTTGTGTCAGAACCAAAATGTTTGTATTCTAATCTTCTTTAACCGAAAAATCATACAGAATATCAATTTCTTACGAAAAAAGACACAGTTCATGGGAACATTTTTCAGCCTCTGTCATATATGAGGCAGACCAATTCAGTTTTTCCGACAGTCCTACAATATTTTTGCTGGACTAATGTAAAAGAGAAACAATGCAATATTTTTTATCTTTTCTATCTATATATACATGTATTCTGTATGTAAAGCTATTAAGCACAACTTTCATGAGACATCAAATTATCTTCTATGGAAAAAGGTAATGAAATTAGATATAATTTCAAACCTGATTGGGTGGTCACCACATGCTTTAGGCCTTTCCATCATGGAGACCCATTTATCATCATAACTAAACAACGCAAGGTCCAGATAGGGACTACTACTGTATGACTGAGAACTGATGGGTAGTTGTGCTAAAAGACGTTTTACTGCCTCGGTAGGTCCTCCGTATTTGGCATTAATAATTGTCTGTTTAAATCTTTGTTGCATTTGGCGTGCATAAATGTTGCTAGAAGGAGAACAGGTAAACTGTGCTTCTTTGTCAAGGGTTGCATTTCTGAACATATCACAATTACTTTCAAACAATTCCAGGAGCTGTTCTGAAGTGTTTTCAAATACAGCTTTGACATCTGTTGTAATCATATTGTAAACAACAAAAAAAGATGGCTGTGAATTGGGATCTGTCATTCTTAGTGTAACAACATCCTCACTGGCATATTTGATTAATAAGTGATTTTCATCAAGAAGTTGCATTTTCCACATTCTAAGTTCATTGAATTGTTCAAAAAATTGAAAATACTTTCGCAGTGCAAATGCAGTCCCTTCAAACACAGCTCTTTTGTACAGAAAAACAAGAAGGCGATGTTTTAGGGAGTTAATTGTCTTTTCGCTGTATGGGCGATGAAGCTGACCAGAAGGCAATTCAAGTCCAAAATGGTAAAATAATTGGTCATCTTCACAACAAAATCTCCCAATATTGCGAACATCTATGAATTTGCCAGAGTTATCAACTTGGAAAATATGAATTGTCTGTTGTTGAACTGAGAGAACTGCTAAGGTATCCTTGTACAAGTACAGTCCTTGGTTATGTGAAAGGAATATCTTATCACATTTAAAGTGTCTAGAATCACACAAACGTCCTGTTTCCAACTCCACCAAATGAAGAGAATAATCTTCAAGTGGCGATTTAGGATTTGGTGTAACAGCTTCATTGTTTCTATAAATATCAAAGAAATGAGGATGAGGCTCCTCTGGAACATATGTAGCAGAGCCAACAATAACAAATTTTCCATCATCTGTGAAAAGGCTGCATTCTCGATTTAAATGTTCCCCATTAGTCGAGACATGAGTTACATGTTTTTGTTTGAAGAAGCATTCAAATAAACTTTTCCGAATTCTACGATAAGATTCATTTTGTCTTGTATTTTGATCATCAATTTCACCTATGTATTCACCTCTTATTCCATGTAGTAAGTGTTCAGCTGATGAGGATCCCTGAAAACTGTAGATTTCGATTGATGTCTGGTCTGAAGAAAAGGCAATGAAGCTTTTTCCATCAGGTGAAAATTTACGGAGAAAGCATGGAGGTTTTTCTATATTTGCTACTGTAAAATTTGGAAATACATTTGTGTACAGTTTCCTTGCAACATGAAATTGTGTTCCTGATTTAGGAAAATGTGTTTCTCTTTGGAATAATCTATAAACTATATTCTGATTAGGTATTTTTCTTGGTTTGAGTTCGAAGTCTTTATCAAAACTACTACATGCTGTTGTCTGAAATCCATTCATTCTTTAAAACCATATCAATTAGCTACCTGAAAAATATAAAAATATCTTTAGGTATGATGTCAATTCAAAATTTCAAAATAAGGGAGCAATCATTGATTTTCAGAGGGGGGGCCAAAAATTCATCCTGGATTTTTTTCTATGTACAACATCTGTCCTGGCTTTTCATTTTTGTTCTAAGCCTGTCCTGGATTTCTTCACCCATTACTGCTGCTAAAATTAGTAAATCTGGAAATCCAGGTTATATTTTGTAAACAAGAGTCTCTTCCTGAACCTGTATCGATCACATTTCCTGAACCTGTATCGATCACATGGACCCAGGAAGTATTTCATCTGGTCTGATGTCAAACTATTTTCCCTGCTGAAATGTCATCTTGGATAAAGTGTGAACCCTAAAAAACCTTTTTTTCGACAGAGGACCACCAAAAGACAATCCTGAAAAAAGGCCAAGTACTACAACCTTAGGGACCGACCATTTAACTTGAAGGGGGGTTAAGTTTTTTCTTTCTGGACAGAATTTTATTTAACTATAGTATAGACAACATATTTTTTTTTTAAAATAAGCATTATTTTTGGGGGCAGAAAGCCCTGTTCAGAATATTTTTTTCATTACTTTTGCAGCCAAAATATTTTTTTCACATAAAATCAGCTTCTGAATATTTTTTCGAAAAAAACCAAAGCCCGTCCACTTCAGGTTAAATGGTCGGTCCCACTCCCTTAGTCCTTGGTAACTGTTGCCATGATGCCAAAATAACTTTAGCATGCTTAAAACCTACTAGAACATCTGTGATGCAAATAGTTCATGTAATTTATCATTTTCATTTTCTATTTAGACTTATATGAGGTACCAGAAAAAAAGATTAACAAAAACAAACCAGAGGCTCCCAGGAGCCTGTATCATTCACATGGCTTTCAGTTGCCACAATCAAGGTAACATTGTAAAGGCCAGTCAACAACAATTTTCAAAACCCATACATGTGATAGCTCCCGGATCCTGCGTGAGTCTCCCATTTTTAAGCCCTGAAATTTGTCCTCACGGATTTGGCTGCAAAACTCCCGTATTTGTTTTTTAAAAATAATGTGAAAAGTAAACTGTTTTGTACCCTATAATGCCTGTCAATATTAGTATACTCAATGAAATAATATGAGAAACACTTATAGATTATAGTTTGTTAAATTCCCTTACAAAAAATTGTCTGAAAGATAAAAAAAAAGATGTCTAATACCATACCAAAGGGAAAGGAGAAAGGGTTGAAGCTATATTTGCTCTCCATTGAGAGCTTGAATTGTATATGAAAAGCAGTTGACTAAATAGCCTAGTGAATCATAAAAATATGATCGGTTTCATTCTATGTACTCATATAACACATTAAGAACCATCGAAGAGTAAAAATAGTCCGCCAAAACCGACCCGAAAAAAATCTCCCTCATTGACCCCTCAATCTCCTGGTTTTTGGACGGAGATCTCCTGCATTGGCATCCTGACCTTATCACATGTATTCCAATATGAAAAAAGATTTAAATTTAGTTATGGTGTAAAACATTTAGGAGATGATCAATATTTTTGCCAACAAAAACAAGAAGTAAAGATTTAACAACAATGCTGTATTTATATCCTTTAGTTTATGAATAAGTTTGTTCAAGGGATTAATAAGTTTGGAAGGACAATTTTTGAATTTATGCACTTTGTAAATGATATTGCCATAGAAGTTTGGATGTGAAATGCCCTGATGTATAAGAGCCCTGTATGTAGAACCAAACTTTCTTAATAAGTCAATGTATCTATAATAAAATTTAAAGAATGCTTTTTATCAATTTATGATATCTAAACCCTTGATGCAGAAGTTTTTCAGTGAGACAAAGATTTCGGTTGTTGAAGTCAGAAACATCACTACATACTCGTGCATATTGAACAAGTTGTGAAATGTAGACCCCGTAAGAAGGGGCTAACGGAACATCGCCATCGAGATAGGGAAAATTGACTATAGGGAAGGAGAAATCATCTCTTTTATCATAAACCTAAGTGTTTAACTTTCCTTGATTTATTGAAATATCAAGATCAAGAAAAGGAGTACAATTACTGCTGCTATTGGATTTATTTAAAGTAAGTTCTGCAGGATAAATTTCATCTGTAAATTTAGAAAATTTAGGATTATTTAAAGCCAAAATATCCTCCAAATATCTATATTTATTGTTAAATTTATCCACTAAATGCTGTGTAGAAGGGTCTTTTTGCCATGAATTGTGACTCGTAGCAATAAAGAAATAAATCTGCTATGAGAGGTGCACAGTTGGTACCCATAGGAATACCAATTTTTGCTGATAGACTGTATCACCGAAGTGAACAAAAATATTATCAAGAAGAAAATTCAATGCTTTTATCATATCCTGACAAGTCCAGTTGGTTTATTTGTCATGTTTGTCGTCACTGAAAAACAATTTAAATGTATTGCAACAAATGTATGTACATCCTGATATTTTGAAGGACCATTTGATCATTTGATGAAATACGAAAATTTCTCTTTGATGAGTGTATGCGGTAATGTAGTATAAAGGTTAGAAAAATCATAGCTATCGACGGAGGTGTATGCTTCATTGACAGATCGAAGTCTTTCGAAAACTTCTACCGAATTTTTAACACTCCAAAAGTAGTTAATTCCACTGTATTCATAACATTTGTTGTTAAAGTTGATGACGAGATTTTTTATGGTACCAAGTAAGTTGACCTCTACCTGTTATCATGGTTATAGAAAAAAGAAGGGAAACTGGGAATGTGCCAAAGAGACAACGACCCAAAGGGGAGTAAAAACAACTCAAAGCGACCATATGAATGGTGAGGAAACCCCACACCTAACAGCGGGTCGGAGTTTATCAAAATTTTTTGAAATTTTAAAAATTATGTGAAAAAAGGGCAATAACTCCAAGATGGGTTTTGGATTTTCTTTAAAATTGCAGGGCAGGTAGATCTTGCCATGCTGATAATTTTTCCTCCTATAAGATTTTTGATATCTGTAACATTTTTGAGTTATTTACTAAAAACTGCAATTTACCCCTATGCTCCATTTTTAGTAACAGCGGCCATGTTGTTTGATCTTCGGACTAATCAAACATATTTTTGAAACTGCATACCCTGGTGATGATACAGTTCAAGTTTGGTTACAATTTTTCCAGTGGTTTTATGAAAAAAAGATTTTTGAAATAGTTGATGGATGGACAACAGACGCAAAGTGATGGTAAAAGCTCACATGGCCTAACCAGGTGAGCTAAATATAGAAAGGAAACACACAAGATGTACACTGAAGGTCCAAACATCTTGGAAAAGGGTTAATGGTGGATAAAATTTTATAACTGTAAATTACCTTTTGGATTTTTTTGGGGGGGACAGGGAAAACAAAATACCCGGTAGGTAAATTCACACCCCAGAGGAAAAGAATTAATTCTAAGACCCAAACTATATGTATCAAACTTCCTTCTACTTGAAACAGTGATTTATACTCAAATTTTATGTAAGAATGCCCAAGTGAAGCTTGGAAATTATTAAAACCTTGTTTGCTTTTGGATATCAAAATAATTATTAATGAAGGTTCAAGTAATATTTTGTAACAAATAACTATGGTTCAAACAGAATAGTTGCTTTTCTCGAAACGACAGTAAATGTGTTATGATGTCAAAAAGTGACAATAAAGCAAAGACATATAGACATGATAGTGAAAAATTAACAGCCAGGATCAAGAAGAATTGAAACAAGTAATAGATGAAAATAAATACATAGCAGCTGTGTTGATGGATATGTCAAGTGTTTGACTGTCTGCATGCCACATAAATTACATTTATTGAAACTTGAAGCTTACAATATGTCATAATCAGTACTAAAACTAACTGTAAATTATCTTTCAAATAGAAAACAATGAATGAAAATTGCTATTGATTTGAATAATTGGCAACAAATAGACAAAGGTATACTGCAGGGCACTTTATTTGGCCTGGTTCTTTTTAAATTTTTCAGACATATTTCTCATTTTACTAGTGAAAGTACATTATACAATAACGCCGATGCAATACATTCTAACATACATAGATTTAATAACAAATTTTGATGAATTATCAATTTTCATTGCACAAATACATAATGAAAAAATGGTGCATGAAGACACAGGTTAAGTGTCTTATTTAAACTATAACCTATACTTCTCAACTGCAAAGTTTCAAATATTAATGCATAAAGGTGCATGGCAATTTTAACTTATAGTTGTTTTTGCAGTCTTCTTAAATTTTGTCAGGGTTAATTTAAATTAGTGGTCAAAGCATCGTAACTCCAAATAATTTTGAACAATATTTCCATTGGCTCTTAATAGGACTGGTAAATGCGAAGAAAATAAATACCGGATATGCACAAAATATAATTATTTAATTATGATAATTTATCCTTAATCTGAAATTTTTGGAGATTAAAAGTTTAATTTCTTATTATTGAAGCAGATTTGAAACTATCTCTTTGCATCGTTAGGGACCGACCATTTAACTTGAAGGGGGGGCTATGGTTTTTTTTCTAAAA
This sequence comes from Modiolus philippinarum, assembly GCA_002080025.1. Classification (NCBI taxonomy): domain Eukaryota; kingdom Metazoa; phylum Mollusca; class Bivalvia; order Mytilida; family Modiolidae; genus Modiolus; species Modiolus philippinarum. The sequence goes on along the minus strand of MJUU01033134.1, from coordinate 42,157 downwards.
AAATATTTTGGATCTGATTTTATGTGAAAAAAATATTTTGGCTGCCAAAATGATGAAAAAAAATTTTCTGAAGGAGGCTTTCTGCCCACAAAAATAATGTTAATTTTGAAAAAAAATATTTTGTTGATTCGCATGCAAAAAATAAATAAATTGTTTCGCGCGAAGTGCGAAAAAAATTTTCTGTCCAGAAAAAAAAACCATAACCCCCCCCCCCTCCAGCTTAAATGGTCAGTCCCTTATATTCATTGAATTCAAACATTCAATTTTTTTCATTGGAGTACCTACATAACATTGAAAATAATAATAAAATTTTGAATTTGCTTTAACTGAGTGGTTTTCTTGCAATCAGATGAAAGCAAACCTAGACAAATTCCATGGCATAGCTAATTGAATGGATAAAAACATAACATTTAATTAAGTAAAGAATAAAATTGAATTTAAAGAGGAAGTAAAATTTTTAGGGGTAACCATACAATTTGAAATTAATTTTAAATACCACAGCTTCTACACAATTAAAGGTGTTGAAGAGAAATGTGTGTTTAGATTTATATATAATGATCATAAAAGTACATGAAGATCTCTATATGTTGAATCTAAACTTCCATCAGTTAAGGTACAAAGATTATGAACTATGGCTATAGAAGTATACAAATTTTGCATACAGAAAGCCATTTTTACTTGTATGATCTTGTTAAAATCAAAGATACAAAATATTATTTCAGGTATGCAATATATCATTGAAGTTCCATTAATAAAAACCACAGGGTACAAAGTCTTCACAAAAACATGGTACAACAAAGGGAACAATGCTTTTTATTGTTGTTCTTTATCCTGAATTCAAAATGAGCCATGCCCACACCCAACACAAAGTCCAAGCCCTATCCAAGCACCAAGCATTCATTGCCATAAAAAGTGCTCTCACATAGCATGTTTTTTATCTGTTCTCTGCTTTAATCCTAAGGTTCATCATAACAATTCATGCTCCAAATTCCCATTTACGAGGGTAGATTTCACATGAGTACAGACAAAACTATAATACGTTATAAACTTTTAACATGGGTACTGCATAGGTGTGTAATTTTTTTCTTCAGTTTTAAAAAGATAATTTCAAAAAAAAATGTTTTGTTTTTGCTGTGCAGTTTTTCTCCATGTTTGCAAATGTCAAAAAATAAACAAAGACCTGTGTTAAAACAGGTCGAGACAATGCCCATGTCATACTAGTAAATTAAGCATTTAAACCACCAATGACAAAGGTGAGGAGGGGGGTAAAAGGGGTCTCATCCTGATTTCCATTCATTAAAATGAGCAAATCCTGAAATCCCAGACATTTTTTGCGAAAAGCCTAGATCCCGAAAGATTGTAATTAAGAAACCATTTTTTGCCAATCCCATTAAATTCTACCATAAATCCTGATTTCACTGGTCTAAAAACTCCCATTTCCCATGTCGAGATGGCATTTTCATCCGGAATTCCTATTTCCTGGAGGTAAAAATAACCAATTCTCGCATCCTGAAAATTGTCTACACCCCCTCCCCCAAGGTAACTAGAAGTGGCATCAACAGAAATGATGACCATCCTTGCACTCCAAGGGTTCTATTCCAACAGTAGTCCTGTAGCCACAGGCTAATAAATCTGAGGAAGGACTACTAGGTAGTCCTTTTGGCTAGCAAAATTTTGGAAGTTTCTCACAGTTGTTATACAGTATTGACCACCTCAACATTTTGGAAATCAAGTTAAGGATAGCCAATATTTTAATTGGATAAAGTGAAGAATATGAACACAATACTGGAACTACCAGTATTGTTCAATACTAGTATAAAAATATATGCGTACCAGTATTGTACAATCCTGGAAGATACTGGAAAAAACAGGTAAACCAGTATTGCTGATACTGGAAGATACTGTTAATACTGGTACAACTGGTATTGCAGCTACTGGAAGATACTGGAAAATACTAGAATAACTAGTATTCGCAGATACTGGAAGATTCTGGAAAATACTGGTACAACTAGTATTGCAAATACTGTTAGATACTGGAAAATACTGGTCTTTCCAGTATTGCAGACGCTGGTTTAAGTAGTAGTTTGAATACTGTATGTGTTATGCGCTTTTTGTTTCGAAACAGATTTAAAAAAAAAAACAAATGTTATAACCCAAGATACATGTATGAATCAATTAATTCAACAATGAATAAAATTATGAAGATTAAAAGGATCTTGCATAAGATTAGATTAAAGATCGGGATATCTCTCACAAGTGTAAGAAATTTCATTTTTACTCGAGTTGAGCATAGCGAAATGAGAGGAAAAGACATAGAATTTCTCACATAAGTGAACAATATCCCTTTCTTTAATTTCGATGTTAAGCAAGTACCTATTTCTTCCGTAAAACGCACACAAAAAAAACTTCCAGAAACCTTTACTGTTTGAACAATGTTGTCACCATTTGAGTGTTCCTTACATTGTGATGTCAGGTGTTTTAAGACGTTTAGTCATGGTTATGATTGTTGTATCATAAAAATCAACATGTCTAGTTGGTGATTTACCGGTGTGAGATGAGGTTGCATGCATCCATCTCACATGGGTCATCTCCCACTGTAAACAACCATTTACGGAAGAATAATTTATCAAATCAGTATAACAGAATTGTTATTCCATCTTTTTGTAAGCCGAGATCAACTCTTTGCTCCATACAACATAGCTAGTATGTGTAAATATGACTAATTTGTAAGTCAAATTAAAGATGTTTTAATAAAAATTCGCTTATGGTTCAAAATAACCTCAAGTTTTATTTTTCTGAGTTCTTTTTTAACCTATGAAAATTTTGTTTTTACTTTTTGATCAGGTATTCTTCATATGCCAAAAAACATTGAAAATGTCGATTCCCCTCTGTTTTGGCTGTGTTGTGACACCGTCCAAGAAGGGAGATAACTACTACAAAATATTTAAATTACTGCAATGGTCCCAGTTTACGAAAATCCGGAATATGTACTTAGAAAGATACTAGGATATATTGTTGCTGGGAAGAATTGAAAAAAAGGTGGTCCTTGAGACTTTCAGTAATTACATGTATATAAGTTCACCAAAATAGACCATATCCGTGTTCTGGTATTCAGATTAACCAGTGGTTTGTCTGCCCTATGACTATGTATGTAAACGTCACAAATGTGTCTGACCCATGTGACCAAATTTATGACATTTTATTCTCTATGACTTAACGTTTTCTATACTGTGACGTATTGAAAAGTAGTCTGGTAAATATTGATACCATAGGTCGGATATGGTGTATTGAAACTAAATTTTGGAAATCAAAATGGTGAAAATGTTTGTCCTAGTAAAAACAAATTGCAAAAGTATGGTTGCTGGATAGAATTCCCAAAAATAAGTGCCCTCAAGTGGTCTTTGAGACTTTCAGGAGCTTTACCAAATTTGAAATCAAATATACAGATATGGTATTAAGCCAAGGACGTATATTTAGAAGGATAAGTATCTCGTGATGATTTGGAAATATATCGCGAGGCGTGAGAAATTGTCACTTTGGGGTCCTCTCTTTAAAGCCTTAAAACAACAGAAATGTAATAATGATGGTCACAAAAATTGCTCTGCAAGTACAGTAGATGTTGAACTTTAGGAAAATATCTAATTTATGAAATTCTGTGCATTACTTTTATGGCCTTTAGTTCCAAATTGTGGTGTATTTTTAACGATGAAAACCGGAATTGGAACAAAAATCAATGAAAATGTTTTGATTACAAATTTCAATCAAGTGTATTGAGGAAAACTACTTGTTGTTATGCTGTAGTGTACTGTAACAGAATTTACAGGGTTATTTTCGTGCAACGTGTTTGCTGTTTTTTATTTCACGTGTTGTCTTGCTGAAGGGTCGTTCATGCAAACGGAAAAAAAAAGACATCGTGCAAGCCAATTTCTAATTCCTCATGTTGTGACATTTTATTTTTTGTACTCGCGTGCACGGTACCCCCCCCCCCCCCCTGTGCAACCCCCTTACTCTACAGATGTAAAATTAATTCAGCTATCAGGAAAGCATAATTTTATAAAAATCCATAAACAATGTTTTTAGTAGATAGCTCAAATGTGAATGCATACCATACGCCTCGCTATTAAGTAGATAGCTCATATGTGAAATACCATACCAGTCCGGGAAATCCCAGAATTCGACAACGTTGTTGAATTCGACAATTTTTCCTTTTTTCCTATATAATATTTTTCATTTGCATTGAGGGTAATGGGTAACTGCTTAATTCCTGCATAGATTTTTTTCGGTCCAATAGAAAAGTTGTAGAGAATCACATCAAATAACAAGTAAACTACTTCAAATGATGCTGTTTTTTTCTCAGTTCAGAAAAAAATGAAACAATCATGAAAGTTGTCGAATTCAACAACTTCATTTAACATTGAGGGTAATGGGGGAAATTTTTATTATTGGTTTGATATTTTGCAAGCACTGAGAAAGTTTTCAGAAAATGTATTCAGATAAAAAATAAAACAAAAAAAACTATGCTATCTGTCATAACTTTATGCCACTTTTTGAAAAACCTGTAGAGTTGTGGAATTCGACAACCTTAGGTTGTCGAATTCAACAACAGTTGTTGAATTCAACAACATTGTCGAATTCCTGGATTTCCCGGACTGATACGCTTCGCAATTAAGTAGATAGCCCAAATGTGAATGCATACCATACGCCTCCCTATAAAATGTAGTTACACAGCATGGATTGTGTACGAGTTTCCATACGTCCACTAAGCAAATCACAGGGTTGGAGCTATTATTATTATTATTTCGTAACAAGCCCCTGTACATGTGAGCAAATCAAATGTGCACAATGCAAATTGCCTCAAAAAATCAGTTCTCTTGAGAAGAGAGAGAAGGACTAAAAAATTAATCTCTCCCTTTCTTAAGACGAGACTAGTCAGTAATTGGCGTGTTCCCCAAATGTTTTGTAAGTATTTACACATTTTGCCACTTGTTAGTAGTTGAGTTACAATGTATGTGATCATAGGATAACACCCGAGATTCAACATTGATAGAGAAAATACAAGAGGTTTTCCGATTTCACACCTTGGGTATCAGGGAACTTGTTATGGAAAGAAAAATCAAAGCAGTTTTAAGATATGTTTTTTTATTCATATTATCATCATCGTGCGTGATGAATTAATGGAAAATAAATTTTATCTCACAAAAGATATCATGAGAATGTGGTGAGTTTTCGGGTGAACTCGCACTTTGGGTTTTCGGAATATGATTATTCCCGAGGCAATCCAAACAGTCTCTTACCCACGCTGTCGCCATCTTTCCTGAACATCAGAAAACACTGCTGAGAAAATCCAGTTAAAAAGAATCATACTAAGTGCAAAGACCAACAGGTATACATTACGGCGACTAATTCGCTCAACACTGTGAATTTTTAAAGCAAAATTGCACAAAGAAATGCATTTTATCCCAACTCTTTGGTTATTTTCAAGCAGGAAGTCCTGTTAAAACGTGCTCGGCACGATGCTTAACAATGAGCATTTTGGAAATGATAAATTCATCATTTCCAAAATGCTCATTGTACAGCATCATGCCGAGATTATTTCTTCACGAAAATCCATTAGTTTTTACTTTTGCAAACATTGTGCTTAAAACTACTTTTATGTTTATTTTACCCTACATTCATTTTGTGAATTCAACAGTCCACCTTTTGATTTCCATACTTGGCCATGTGCAACTTCATACACGAGCTTAGCCGTGTGAAAGCTATAGCAAGGGGTGATGTCAAAATAACCTCAAAGGACAGCTTTGTGCTTAAAACATACTTCTTGCGTTTCATACATTTTAAATTTTGGTGATGAGATAATTATGTAGGACATACAGGTAGGTTTTTTCTCTCTTGTCCCTTAACATGTTCACTAGCAGAGGCTTGATCCAATGGTATTGATATTGCTTATGAATACAAAAGTTATTGTTATATTAGTTGAAACAACAAGAATTCACGATTTTTGATTGTACAGAAATCCCAGTGTAAATTAAATGTATTGTTTTAAAATTGAAATGGGTCTTTTTCTATAGCAATATGGCTGTGAATCTTGATAGGTTGGAACCAGGTAGGTTAACGTAACAAATGTTCTATGTTACTGGTGACAGTTTTTGTCTCGTAAAAGCAGACAGTTCATACATTGTATAACAAAGGGGTTTTGCATCAATGAATGTTAGTGTCTCGTAAAAGCAGACAGTTATGACATTCAAATGTTTATGGTTTACACCTTGGGAGATTTTCTGGTGAACACTTAACATTGCTCCCAGAATTCTTTGTAAACACGTAATCTCTTTAAAACCAGAGATGTCTTTTTAGCTCACCTGGCTTATGCCAGGGTGAGCTTTTGCCATCACTTTGCGTCCGTCGTCCGTCGTAAACTTTTCATTCAAAGATCTTCTCCTCTGAAACTACTGGGCAAAATGGAACCAAACTTGGCTGAAATAGTCCTTGGGTGGTCCCCTACAAAAAAAGGTGTTTTTCAGGTACGTGCAATATCCAAGATGGCCGCCAGCGGGAAACGTAGTTTTAACATTGGACCCTATGGGAAAACACATTCAAAGATCTTCTTCTCTGCAACTACTGAGCCAATTGGCACCAAACTTGGCCACAATAGTCCTTTGGTGGTCCCTTGCAAAAAAGGTGTTTTTCAGGTCCCTGCAATATCCAAGATGGCCGTCAGCGGGAAACATAGTTTTAACATTGGTCTATGGGAAAACACATTCAAAGATCTTCTTCTCTGCAACTACTGAGCCAATTGGCACCAAACTTGGCCACAATAGTCCTTTGGTGGTCCCTTACAAAAAAGGTGTTTTTCAGGTCCGTGCAATATCCAAGATGGCCGCCAGTGGAAAAAATAGTTTTAACATTGGACCCTATGGGAGAACACATTCAAAGATCTTCTTCTCTGCAACTACTGAGCCAATTGGCACCAAACTTGGCCACAATAGTCCTTTGGTGGTCCTTTACAAAAAAGGTGTTTTTCAGGTCCGCGCAATATCCAAGATGGCCACTTGCGGGAAACATAGTTTTAACATTGGACCCTATGGGAAAACACATTCAAAGATCTTCTCTGCAACTATTGAGCCAATTGTCACCAAACTTGGCCACAATAGTCCTTTTGTGGTCCCTTACCAAAAAGGTGTTTTTCAGGTCTGTGTGATATCCAAGATGGCCGCCATCGGGGAAACATAGTTTTAACATTGGACGCTATGGGAAAACACATTCAAAAATCTTCTTCTCTGAAACTACTGAGCCAATTGGCACCAATCTTTGCCACAATAGTCCTTTGGTGGTCCTTACCAAAAAGGTGTTTTTCAGGTCTGCTTGATATCCAAGATGGCCGCCATTGGGAAACATAGTTTTAACATTGGACGCAAGGGAAAACACATTCAAAAATCTTCTTCTCTGAAACTACTGAGCCAATTGGCACCAAACTTGGCCACAATAGTCCTTGTGTGCTCCCTTACAAAAATAAGAGTTTTTGGGGTTCGCGCAATATCCAAGATGGCCGCCAGTGGAAACATAGTTTTAACATTGGACCCTTTAGAAAATACATTCAAAGATCTTCTTCTCAGAAACTACTAGTTCAATTATAACCAAACTAATCCACAATTGTTCTTAGGTAATCCCATCCAAAAATGTATCTGGTAGGTCCGTAACTCATCCAAGATGGCCACCATCTGGAACTAGTTTTTACATTGGCCCTATTGATTTTAAGGGAAACCCCTGTCCAAATTTTTGAATTTTTATTTGAAATATGTCTGAATGTTTTAATTTCAGCACTATGTATTACATGTACTTTGATTATAAGGGGAACCCCTGCCCAAATTTTTTTTGAATGTTGTTCTGTTATGGGTTGTAATGGATGGTGGATCTTTCAGTTGCCATGGAAACCCAATAAGAATACTATAATTTTAGAAAAAAAGTATTCTGCTAAATTTTATGTTTTATTTTTCCTATTGGAAATGCCTTTTATCTATGTCAGCCATGGTCCAGGTGAGCGATACAGGCTCTTGAGAGCCTCTTGTTTAATAGTGCATTGCCTGCCTTTGGATCCCTTATCAACCATATTACAGTGTTGTCCCCAGGGCTTTGTGATAAACTAGGGACAAATTTCAGAGCAATGTGACGTGTCACATATTATGATCTGCATCTGTATGACTTGCCTTTAGTCAATGCTAAGGCATGACTTGTTTTTTTTTTCATAGGCATTTCAGTGTTCTCCCAGAAATTTTTGAAGGCACAAAATTTAAGCGCACAGAAAGACTTGACCATGCATATATTAACGGTGTAACTATTAGATGCCAAGTGAAATAAAGAAGGGGTTTATGTGCAAATATTTATCAGTCAGGGGACAGACTGGTACAAGTCTGCAGAGTTTTAGACTTGTTTCAGTCTTATGATTTTTTTAGTTTTGTATGCATAGACCTGTTGAAGTCTAAAAATTTCAGACCTGATGAAGTCTAATTTATTTCCTGTTGCACAGGTGTTTCAAATTTTATGGATAATTAGACTTGCATAAGTCTAAATTTGCTAAATTGACCATTTTAATGAGCCAAGCATCAGGGGCGTCCAGACCTAATTGGAATTACATGGAAGTTCAATTTTCTATTTTTATAAGAAAATTATTGGTTACTGGGGCAAAATTAGGACAGCAGGTGTACAATCAATTTAAGATTATCAAAGATACAAAATTATCAATATCAACCAACTGCTTTTGCAGTTGTTTTAAATTACAAGTCACTAGTCATGATTCTTTTTCAATGATATACAATATGAAGGATAATTGCAAATAACCCATAAGAACAAAAAACATAAAAATGGTAATTTCTCTTAGACTTGTACAAGTCTGATCAATTTTAGACTTGTTCAAGTAAAAATTGCTCAACAATACCTATAATTCCAGACTTGAAAAGGTCTAAAATGATAAGACTTACTCGAGTCTGTCCCCTGACTGTTTATCATAAATAATCACGTTATAAAATGAAAATATATTTCCGATACACATGTCAAAAAAATTTACCATTGGGTCTGAAGTTTCCTCAACCTTTACTATAAGAGCCTGTGTGAGGGAATGTTCTCCCAATTATTTAGTCAATTGCTTGGAAATCATGCATTTTGTAAATAATTAAATTCCCAGAATAATTATTTTCATTTTTTGTGCAGTAGACACGGTATGTAAGAGAAAAGATATTTTGTAAAATTTTAAGCAATCAATGTTGTAAACACTACTTTATACTTATTTTTATTTGAAAAATAAGTTTTCTATAAAAGAACTGCTGAAAATAGCTTAAGATCTCAGCATGGGAGACAACCAAAACATATTTCATAATAAAAAAATAAATATAAACTGTCATGTATTTAACACAAATACACAAACATTAGGTGGTTTGGCTGCAAAATAATTATTTTAAAGACATTTGATAGTAAATAATTATCCAGGTAAGGCTTGTCTTTTTGATATCAATGCAACAAAGGTCAAATGTTTATTTAGCGGCCAATCAGAAAATCTATTTTTAGAAATACTGACTTCCATGGATATTTGTAGACAGTGTATACACAGGTCGTTTAGCATACTAAATTCAATTGACAAATTTGTCAAATTTGTCAACCCACCAGCCGCTGTTTTCACATATTTATCTAGCTAATCAAACAAATCATTGTAATCAGTTAATTATAATGGCACTGTGGTATCAGTTATCAAGGCGCTGCGGTTGATATAAGGGCTGGGTGAATCAACCTTCACAAATGAAGACGCCGCAGCACCGTATCTTTCTAGGGAGAACAATGCATTTTCTTAATGACAGTCTCAAGCATACATGTATTATGTATTAACTCCACAGTCTTTGTTTTTTCTGCCATTTTTATTTTGATACATGTATATCTTTTTATCATGCTTATGTTATTGGAATGCAGGAGTTAGTTTTGCATTCATTGTACCTATGACAAATCTAGAGTAAACAAGGAAACCACCTGCATTTCATATTGCAAATGCTAAAGGATATACAAATGTATGTAACAATGACCCCCCCCCCCCCCTTTTGTGTGCAATCCGAAATAAGCTTCTATATGTTTTATTCTTTAGAAAGGTCATCTGCAATGTATCTGTAGCTAAGACTTATTAGGGAAAATATTTCAGTCGATTTCACTCTCAAAATACTGAGTTTATAATATTCGATTTTCGTGTACAGTAGACCATCAACATACACAATTTAAGCATCTCTGGCCAAATAAAAAAATGTGTGTTTCTGGGTACAGATATGTTCAAGATTATGTTCTGCAACATTTTTGTTATACAACCGCAAAAATTTTGCGCCGCGGTCGTATTATGTTATGGCGCAGTCGTCGGTGTCTGTGGCCAGCATGACTTTGTTTCTAGTGGACAGATCATCTTCAAATTTCAGCATGTGGTTTCTTGGCATAATGGCTATCCCGGGTTTTAATTTCGGGTTTATGGCCCCTACCGTTTCAGAAAAAGGGGCCAAAAAGGGGTAAAATTGGGTATTTTTGTGTCTGTGGACAGCATAACTTTGGTTCCAGTGAACAGATC
>MJUU01033134.1:0-19991 GCA_002080025.1 Modiolus philippinarum | reverse complement strand
TCCATTTGATCAATCCTTATGAAATTTTAACACAATGATCCTTATCACAAAAGGAAGGCCCCACCCATTTTTAAAAAAGGGGCCAAAAAGGGGTAAATTGGGTGTTTCACACATGTGGCTGTAGAATCTTTATTATTTATAGGATTTTGATGAGGTTTGTTTCAGTGTGCTCCTTAGAAATTTCCAATGCAGTATGCCTACGGATTTCACATCACATGTACCGTTCATGAGATAAAGGGGCCCAAATGGGGGGGAATTTCAAAAATTATATTTTTATGCCCCGCCCACGAATGTGGAAGGGGCATATAGTGTTACCCTTGTCCGTACGTCCGGTTAAGTTCTGCATTTAAGTCCATTTCTCAGAAATGTCAGAGGTAGAACAATAATAGTAGGCCAGTAGATAGATATTTGATACTACTACAGAGTTCACTAGGTAGTTTGACTCTGTGACCTACATTTCATGCTTGAGTGACTCTGGTTAAGTTTTGCGTTAAAGTCCATTTCTCAACAACTACACATTATAGGACAATGATATTTCATCAAATTGATTGCCTTGATGAGTACTTCCCAAATCATTGACAATTACGTGGCTTTGACCTACATTTTATGCTTTAGTGACTATGGTTAAGTTTTGCGTTAAAGTCCATTTCTCAACAACTACACATTATAGGACAATGATATTTCATCAAATTGATTGCCTTAATGAGTATTGCCCAAATCATTGACAATTAATTGCTTTGACCTGCATTTTATGATAAGGTTATCTTTTGCGATTAATCTTTTGGCGAGGCATCCGTGTCTTACAGACACATCCTGTAGTTTTAAGTCCTATTTTGATGCAGGTTTTTGCAATGGATTCCATTTGAAAAATTAATAAGCACTGCACATTCAGATTTTTTGATAACTTGTTCCTTTCTGAGATATGAGGGGCCAAACGGGCCAAAATTGGAAATATGCTGATTACCTGAAATTTTTTTTTTTCATCGGATTTCCATGGGATTTTTTTTCTTTGGATTCCTCTAGTTATAAGCTTTCAGTAGTATGCCAATGGATTGGGATACCTCTTATCGATTCCAAGCTATAAAGGATCAAAGGGGCCCAAATTGCAATTTTTAGAAATATGTTAAATCTATTGTTTTTTTTCTCTACTTTGTGTCCATGTAATTAATGTGTCAGTGTCCTGATTGTGTCCAGCAAATTGTACTGTGTCCACATTCATTTTAATTAACACTTGTTCAAATTTCAGTGGTCGACATACTGCGGTCGTATCATGCTGCACTCGGCATAGCCCTGGCCTTTATTGGTTCTTGGGGATCTGGTGTTTTGCCCCTTTAACTTTGAAATTTTGTGAATTTAAGGGTTTCTTACTGATAACTCAAGGAAATAAAACCGTCTTCAAACTTGGTATGTAACTTGTTTGGTTGATTAATGATAAAACTCCAGCCAAGTTGGACTTTTGGTTCATACACAAAATGTACACTGTGTCCAATGGGGTACCAACTTTATGTACTTACTTTGTGTCCAATCAGGTATGGCAACGGTTGTTTGGAAACTACTTCCTGTTTTCAAAATATGCATGAGAATCATTTTGCGTTCAAAATTTAACACATATTAATGTTCATTCAGACAAAGATAAAATAATAAATCAATAATTTGGTAAAGGTGTTTTTGAAGTCTTTGTGATAACGGGAAGTAGATGCCAAACAACCATTGCCATACTCGATTGGACACACTCCTTGGCTGTCTGGTTTATTTTGGGGGAAAGTACCCTTGGCCAATTTTTGGTAATTTCCAGTAGGCTTAACCATAAATTTTGGAAAAATTATCCTAAGTCAAATGTCGTTTGCAACTGAATATATATTCAATCCTTGTTAAATTGTCTGATTCTTTGCCTGTTATGGGCCCATCCATCATTGGTAAAAAAAATTCTAATTCTCATTTTATTAATTTCTAGAGAGGGGGTTGTTATTGCTTTGTTGACCTAACTTTCAAATTAATATTCATAAAGATTTATAATAATCTAATATGATGCAAATTATGGCCAATCAACTAATGAGTGACATATATTAGATGGGTGTTATATTTATTTTCCTTACACAGAAATTGGTTCTTGCCATGGGTTTATAATCCTAAGGCATATATTAGATGGGTGTTATATTCATTTTCCTTACACAGAAATTGGTTCTTGCCATGGGTTTATAATCCTAAGGGAAGATCTTGTGGGTTTAGACAAACCAGTATAATATTTCAATCTCAAGTTATTCTTTTTTTTAGCTCACCTGGCTATGCCAGAGTGTTCTTTTGCCATCACTTGGCGTCTCTTCGTCCGTCCGGCGTAAACTTTTCATTCAAAGATCATCTCCTCTGAAACCACTGGGCCAATCGGAACCAAATTTGGTCACAATAGTCCTTGGGTGGTCCCCTTTAAAAAAGATATCCGGCAGGTCTGTACCTCCACCAAGATGGCCGCCAACAGGGAACATAGTTTTAACATTGGACCCTATGGGTAAACAAATTCAAAGATCTTCTCAGAAACTACTAGTCCAATTATAACCAAACTTAGTCACAATGGTCCTTAGATGGTCCCTTCCAAAAAAGGTATCCAGCAGGTCCGGTCAAAGGTCAGGGTCACAGAGGTCTAAAAGGAGTAAAATTTGGTATTTTCATATATTTTACTATAGAATATGGGGCATATTTAGCGTTTAGCGTTTCACAAACACATCTTGTTCACTACTATTTTCGAAAAGTTTGCAATTTTATTTTCGTTAAGTTTGATACACTTCTTTGAACTTCCTGCCCCATTGCTGATTCTAAAACCTGTCCCATTGCTGACTGGATCACCTGCCTCATTGCTGACTGTCACCTGCCTTATTGTTGACTCTGTCACAGTGTACCTAAGAAGTTTGGAGATGAGATTTCTACACCCATTTTGGCACACTGTAGGTATAAAGTTATCTGCAGGTCTGTTCAAATGTGTTATGCTCTTAACTGGTGGATTTTGAAAAAGGAGTCTATATTTCCAAATCATAGGAAATACTAAGAAGTCTATTTAACCCTTTAATTTTTATTCCCAATTGTTAAAGGAGTAGGTTCTGTATGACTTGTTTTGGTCTTACAAATTGGGGAATTTTCAGTGTTGATCAAATTTATTGTAAATCATCAAAAGTGGAGAGAAATTGTTGCTTTATAAAATATCAGGTGTATAAGATTTAATAGCTTTCATAAATATAAGTAATGACGTAGTCTTACCTTGTCTTACCTTGTCATTGCTGAAGAGCAAGACATGGGTATTACTCTCCTGCGGCAGNGCCAGCGGGGAACATAGTTTTAACATTGGACCCTATGGAAAAGACATTCAAAGATCTTCTTCTCAGAAACTACTAGTCCAATTAGAACCAAACTTAGTCACAATGGTCCTTAGATGGTCCCTTCCAAAAAAGGTATCCAACAGGTCCATGCCTAATCCAAGATGGTTGCCAGCGGGGAACATAGTTTTAACATTGGACCCTATGGAAAAGACATTCAAAGATCTTCTTCTCAGAAACTACCAGTCCAATTATAACCAAACTTACGTCACAATGGTCCTTGGATAAGGTATCCGGCAGGTCTGTACCTCATCCAAGATGGCCGCCAGCGGGAACATAGTTTTAACATTGGACCCTATGAAATATACATTCAAAGATCTTCTTCTCAGAAACTACTAGTCTAATTAGAACCAATCTAAGCCACAATGGTCCTTAGGTGGTCCCACCCAAAAAATGTATCTGGTAGGTCCATACCTCATCCAAGATGGCCCCATCTGGAACATAGTTTTTACATTGGCCCTATTGATTTTAAGGGGAACCTCTGCCCAAATTTTTGAATTTTTATTTTAAAAGTGGTCTGCATGTTTTAATTTCAGCACTATGTATTACTTTAATTATAAGGGGAACCCCTGCCCAATTTTTTTTTTGAATGGTGTTCTGTTATGGGTTGTAATGGATGATGGATCTTTCGGTTGCCATGGAAACCAAACAAGAATACTGTAATTTTAGAAAAAAAAGTATTCTGCAAAATGTTATTTTTCGTTTTTCCTATTGGAAATGCCTTTTATCTATGGCAGCCATGGTCCAGGTGAGCGATACAGGCTCTTGAGAGCCTCTTGTATTGTACCCCCAGGTCAAGGATCAAGGCATATTGTTTTTGTTCTGTCTCTCGGTTTGTCCAAAACTTTAATCTTGGCTTTGACTTTTGAATGATGTAAGATAGAATTTTCATTCTTGGCAAGTGTATAGGTTTAGTCAAGAGGAACAGAGAAATTAAAAAAAAAAATAAAAATAGGGTCAGGTCAAAGGTCAGGGTCACAGAGGTCTAAAAGGAGTTAAATTTGGTATTTTCATATATCTTACTGTAGAATCTGGGGCATATTTAGCGTTTCACAAACACATCTTGTTCACTACTATTTTCGAAAAGTTTGCAATTTTATTTTCGTTTAAGTTTGATACACTTCTTGAACTTCCTGCCCCATTGCTGATTCTAAAACCTGTCCCATTGCTGACTGGATCACCTGCCTCATTGCTGACTGTCACCTGCCTTATTGTTGACTCTGTCACAGTGTACCTAAGAAGTTTGGAGATGAGATTTCTACACCCATTTTGGCACACTGTAGGTATAAAGTTATCTGCAGGTCTGTTCAAATGTGTTATGCTCTTAACTGGTGGATTTTGAAAAAGGAGTCTATATTTCCAAATCATAGGAAATACTAAGAAGTCTATTTAACCCTTTAATTTTTATTCCCAATTGTTAAAGGAGTAGGTTCTGTATGACTTGCTTTTGGTCTTACAAATTGGGGAATTTTCAGTGTTGATCAAATTTATTGTAAATCATCAAAAGTGGAGAGAAATTGTTGCTTTATAAAATATCAGGTGTATAAGATTTAATAGCTTTCATAAATATAAGTAATGACGTAGTCTTACCTTGTCTTACCTTGTCATTGCTGAAGAGCAAGACATGGGTATTACTCTCCTGCGGCAGTCGGCATATAACATAGTTTAATAATAGCTATAGCCTTACAGGAAAATCAAATTTTGATCATCACCTCTGAAACAATCCTTGAAGCAAAGTCTGAACTTACTCTATCATGCCTACAAGGTTGTTGTTTTAAATTAAAGGTCTCTTACATAATAGCTAATTCTGTTTTGATCCTCTTACAGACTTGCCTGCCCTTGTGATTTTGGCACTAGACTTACTATTTTCAAGTCATTTATGCTTTTACTAGGGTTTTTAGCTCACCTGTCCATCACTTGGCGTCTGTCGTCCGTCGTCATTGTCCGTAAACTTTTCACATTTTGACTATCTCTTCTGAAACCACTGGACCAACTTTAACCAAACTTCACAGGAATGATGTGTGGTACATCCTTCACAAAGATTGCAGAAATTTTTTCTGATCCGCCAAAAAATATGGACGGCCAGCGCCGAACATAGTTTTAACATTGGACCCTACGGGAAAATGCACATTTGGCAATATTTTCTGAAACAACAAAACTGAACCAAACTTTACAGGAATGATATATGGAAGGTCCTTTACTTAGATTACTGAAATTTTTCTGATCGGCCAAAAAATATGGCCAATGCAGAACATAGTTTAACATGGGACCCTATGGAGGCTATGGGAAAAGCATATATTTGCTATCTCCTCTGAAGCTACTAAAGCAATTTAAACCAAACCTTACAGAATGATGTATGGAAGGTCCTTGATGTAGATTGCCAAAATTTTTCAGATTGGCTGAAAAACATGGCCGCCAGTGCAGAACATAGTTTAACAGTCCCTATAGGAAAAGCATATATTTGCTATCTCCTCTGAAGCTACTGAAGCAAATTGAACCAAACTTTACAGGAATGATGTATGGAAGGTCCTTTGAAATTTTTTTTGATCCACCAAAAAAAAACAACGCCGCCAGAATAGGGCATAGTTTAACATTGGACCCTATGGGAAAAAGCATATATTGGATAACTCCTCTGAAGCTACTGAAGCAAATTGAACCAATCTTTAGAGGAATGATGTATGGAAGTTCCTTTACTTAGATGATTGAAATTTTTCGGATGCGCCAAAAATCATGGCTGCCAAGGCAGAACATAGTTTAACATGGGACCGTATGGGCAAAGCATATATTTGCTATCTCCTCTGAAGATAATGAAGCAAATTGAACCAAAATTTACAGGAATGATGTATAGAAAGTCCTTAATGTAGATTGCTGAAATTTTTCCTATCAGCTTAAAAACATGGCCGTCAGCACAGAACATAGTTTAAAAACTTCCTCTGAAGTCTACTTATGCAAATTGAACCAAACTTTAATTAAATCCTAATATATGTAATTTACTGTTTGTTATTACATGTCATGTATTGCTTTGCTGAATAAATACGTTTAAAGTAACCAAACTTTACGGGAATGGTGTATGAAAGGTCCTTCACATAGAATGGCGAAAACCTAGCCGCCATCACAGAACATAGTTTAACATTGGACCCTATGGGAAAATCACATTTTCATTTTCTCATCTGATACCACTGAAGCAAATTCAACCAATCTACAGGAATGATGTANATTGCTAGTTTCATTTCGATCCAATGAAAAACATGGCTTCCAGTGCAAAACATAATTTAACATTAGAGCCAGGCATGAGATAACTGTCCTTTTAATCATCATCTCTGAAACTAATCAAATGTATGGAAATTATTCATTTCAATAGGATCGGACAAAAAACATGGGTGCTAATGGAGAATATAGCTAAACATTTGACCCCATTGGTAAAAAACATCATTTTTGGTCATGCATGGCATGGTAGCATTTTGTCAGGTGTGTGATCCAGGCTCAGTCTCTGAGCCTCTTGTTCTATTTCTTTACAATTTGGTAAATTTGCAGTATTTCCAGAACTTTCAATTCCAGTCTGACATTTCATTGCAGTTTTGTATATTATACTTGAAATTGGTATTTCTGGTAAAGAAAAAAAGGATGTAAAAATGATCTTTCAGACAAAGATTTCAGGTATCCATCTAGGAAGTGGTTATTTTTGGTTTGAGTATTGACTACATAATATGTCTCCATATAAGGTGAAGCTTTATCGACTACGAAATGTGTCAGTCACTGTAAGGTGTAGTTTCTCGTCTAAAATAATATAACAAAAAAGTGCATAATTATTTTTCATCTCAAATTACAACTTTTTCAAGTAACTTTCTATTTTCATGCATTAGGGGTAGGTGAGTCTGCTTTTTACAAAAGGCATCCATGCCAAAGCATGACAGTTTTCACATTGGACATCATTAGGATGTCAGATGAGGGATACAGACTCAGACTTGGAGCCTCTCATTTTGTTTTATAGGGATTTTTTAAAATGGAAACATAGTTGATCGAAAAGCTTGATCCTGCCGAGTCTTTTTTTTTTGTGTGACATGTCACATAACACCATATTAATAAGAATATCAGATTTAAACAGTCATGAATTTTTCATGTGGTATTTGAAATTCCAGTGATATGTCTTGTTGATGATCAGATTATCTGTTATAGATTTGTTTCCATAGTGACATCTTCCTTGATTTCTCCTGGTGTATAACCAGGAAAATGATCTGGATATAATTGTCAATGTGGCATCTAATTTTCATGAACATCTCAATTAAGTTAATTATTAATTATCTCAGATTTTTTTGGTCATGTCTTGAATGACTACCTGGTATATGTGAATACGTCAAATTACCAACAAATGATATGGTTCTTTTGACAGTATATGTTTCCTGTAGAGCCATTACCATGTCATCATTTCTCAGCTAATTAATATACTTAATCTATTGTTCATTTACCTGCACCCACCTGTCTTTTCATTGTGAAATACCATTATTAATTGAAAAGGCAGTGGTCAGTGATTATATACTTCTCCTTTTCTAATTGTTCGTTAGCTTCAGACACTGATAATACTATAGTACCTTTCACATGCCATCAGACTGGTTAACCATATTTACAATTGTAGAAATGACACACAGCGAACAAATAATACTATAATTATGTAGACTTTCATATTCTCGACAACATGTGCATTTAGTTAACGAGAAATAAGGGTATTATCAATTCTATATCTATATAATTTTTGTTAATTAAGCAGAGAATGGTTGGCATCAAACTTTTACTGATAGCTAATTTTGTTGCCATAAATAAATCAAGCTTCTATGTACTTCGACTTTAATTGGAATGTTAATATTATAATTGGTGTTTAAAAATAAAAATTCTCTGTATTGTGAACATCACGACAGTGCATAACTATACAGATTTAACTTGTTACTAGCATTATACTTAAAAACATCAAAAATACAGTTACTTTTGTTTTTTTTATACGACCGCAAAAATTTTGCGGTCGTATTATGGTATGGCGCTGGCGTCGGCGTCTGTGGACAGCATAACTTTAGTTCTAGTGAACGGATTGTTATCAAATTTTAGTATGATGTTTGTTGGCACAAGCANTTTTTTTTTTTTTTGGCCTTAGCTTGAAAGTGTATTAAATATTCTAGAGATATGTACTACCAAAAATAAAAGGTCATAAAAGTAGTAAAATCTACCACTTGTTTTTACAATGCAAGTGAATTCTGGAAATAGTTCACCTTAAAATATGTAGTTAATTAACAATTTGTATCAATGACCCTTGTCAATTAAATTATAAAACTTATATTTGTCAAAGATCTACTATACTTTTGGTGACTAATTGCCTTTTTCCGTAAACAGCCTTACCAAACTGTCAAAAGAGATACTGTGGAAGTGCTTTTATTCGTGGACACCAATTTTCGTGGTTTTCATAAATATCACTATTTCGTGGGTACTTAAATTCGTGGTTTGAATTCTATGCATTAAAACTTCAGAGAAAAAATGCATTTCGTTGGGAACTTAATTTCGTGGTCTAAGAGTAGCACGATATCCACGAAAATTGGATCCCCACGAACAATAATACTTTCACAGTATGTTAAAGTCCTCAGTAGGACCCATTTGGAAATAGTAAGTCTTAGGTGTTTAATAATGCTATTGCAAAGTCAAAATTTCTAATTGCCTTCTTTCTTTTATGAGAATAAATATTGGCCAAAACATAAATTTGTGATACTGAAAAAGAACTGCATTGATTCATGGACTGTCCAATAGGTAGTATCGTTAATTTCTTTAATTTGATCAATATATAGCAAAGTGATGCATTAATAACTACCTTACAGTCGAAGGTATTAATTCAGTCTCTATCGTAATTTTCTTTTTAAAAAAATGAAAAAAGCCCTGGCATATTCTGCATTCATATATCGTTGATACAGCACTAATGAATTATTCATTGTGGAATTCTGTCTATATTTCACCTTATAAAGACATAATCTTTTGTCATGTATCGGGTAGAATGATCGATAACTGTCTATTCAGGAATGTTTCTTTAAGAAAAAAAAATAATAAAATTTCATCCTGCCTCTGACTAACTTATCCTTTATAACAATCAGCTACAATATTCTGGTAAATTATAGATTTTTAAGATAATTTTTGGTGAGCAAAATTAATCAGTTTAATCTATATAAGTAAAAGAACTATGTTACATCAGAGTAATACATTGTAACAACAAATCCCTAATCCTAGTCCTAGCTAAAGATGAATGGTTTATCTAAATCCAAGTATTGTATCCATTTGTATTAAGTTACAGATTCATTATATTGAAGATAGTAATCCCATGTCAAATTCACAGGACGTCTTAAATCACATTATTGTCCAAACATTAGCATTCAGTATATTTTTTAAACACCCAGGGCAGGTAGGCAAGTTCTGATGTTCTTCTAAATTTAGGTAATGTCTGAATAGGATGTAGATGTCTTTTTGTACTGTATACACATGATACAAATGTAAATTCTTTGTATTTTGAATTCTTGTGAAAAGGAAACATGAAACTATTACTAACAACACTTAATGTTAATTGGGACTTAAATATATATAAGAAATTAGGAAATTGGTAGAAAAATTGTCATGTTCATTTTATTTTGTTTTTCAGATCATTTTGAAGACAGCTAAAAAAAGGCATTGATTTCTAGCTTCTACACTTTGTAAGTACACTTTCTAGGTTCGTTGCCAATATATATTTGTACAGTCTATATAATTTAAGAAAAAAGTTTTGAAAAAAAAAATATTAAAATAGCTTTTGTAATGGAACTGCCACATTTAATTGTTTGTGAAGACCCGAAAAAAATATTTACAACTTTTGTCATTGATTTCTCTTTGTTAGCTCAGATCATATGTTAAAAGTTGAAAATATTCAAAGGATATTTTTAGTTATTTAAAATGATAAAAGATTCAATTCACATCAGAAAAAACCATTTTCACCAGAAATATTGATAAAATGGGATGGGAACAACAAGTCTGTTAAAACCTATTGTGTAATATTTTGTTTAGCTTTCTAAAAGCTAATGATTTATTGAGCGTAGTAAGTTATTGTCATATTTTCCATATAAAAATTTATTTTTGCATAAGGAAATGATAGACAAAACTGTCATTGTGATCTTACTGTCGGGGAGAATGGATTTCGCTTGGTTAGCAAGTTATGTCAATATTTATTAAAATTTTGTCGATGTTAAGTAGTCGATATTTGATTATGAAGCATTGGTAAAATTTAAAGAGAAGTGGGTAGGTAAACAAATATTTTTCTCCTGTATTTATAACTCCTGTTTAAACACTTTCTACAGATAAATCAATTGGTAAGACAAAAAATCCAGTTTTGCTAATTGTAACACAGTTTTAGTGTGTACCTATTATGCTATTATGCAATTTTCTTTTATTCATTGATAAATTGGGGAAAAAGAATTCATGTTGCCTCTTTTTTTTGTGATGATGAGATGATTTGACAACCAAGGATAATCTGGCTTTGGAAAAAGGACAGACATGAAATTTCATTTTAATATTATGCAAGTATTGCTTTGTTTAGGCTTCCTTGTACAAGACCCTTGGAAAATATGAACCATGTTCGTCATGTTAGTTGCGTATTAAGTTTATTTCCTGATTTTAGCAGATAGGTTCTGTAAACTTATTAAGAATTTAAAGTTGTGCTTGACCGGAATCTTCCATAAGGTTTTGTCCATGGATGCATCTTGAAAAGTACTAGAGGTTAATATTAACATGAGTGACTTGAAAGTATTTTAAAGATGTTAATAGTCCTGATCTAGGATACTACAAGTTGTAGAAGAGTAGTATTTTGTTTGAAGATGCCTCTTGTTAAGTTTTAAAGCTCAAGGTAAAAATTATGTCATTTTGTCCTACATTTTATGAATGAGTGACTTGGGTATTAGGTTTTACGAGACAATATCTGAGATACTTCAGCTCTGAGAGAAATGCTATTTTACCTCGAGATGCATCTTCCAGAGTAATGAAGCTCCAGATAAAATTTTGTCACTTTTACCTACATGGTATGCATTACAGATAACTACAACTCTGAAAGGAATAATATTTGGTCTGATTGCATGTAGTCTTAAAAAATTAGTAAGTAAAATGCTAGCCAACTTCATTTATATGGTAACATATATGTATTGGTTCTGGAGAAATACTTTTGATGTTTTTGGGGTGTTTGTCATGCAACTTGTGAACAAAATTGCATAATGTCTATAAACTTGCTTACTGTAAACTCAAACCAAGATCGGTTTAAGGTTCAAAAGAGAGGCTTATGCCCATTAAAATTTTGCAAATAAAGTGGCATGATATTATGTCTAGTTCGTAATACATGTTGCTTTATAATATATGTTAATATCACGGAAAGTACCTAATACAAGAGACATATATTAATGGGCAGGTTAATATTTTTGTCTTTGTTTACTAAATATAGCAATTTGGAGGCACTGTTGATCTTGTTAATTTTGAGAATCCTTAAACTTGCAAAACTACAGGTTTTTAAGTCCAGCACATTAACTTATATTGTCTTCTTGTTTTCAGATTTAGTAGCAACAAACTAAAACTACATAAAAATGGAAGAAGACGGTAAGATATGTTAAAGGGATTTTTTTCCGTCACACTTTCTGTGGCATAGTGCAAGCACTATTACCTTAGTAAGAATATAGGTTGCTGTCAAATGTGAATTATTCTTATTCTGCAATCAAATGTTTTAATACTCAGATAAAGTTCTATGTTATATTTCAAGCTGTATCTTGTATACCAGATTTTATTAGTGATTTAGAAATAAAAATTATGAAGAAACACAATACTATTTATTTAAGACGAAAAATGTAGAGTAATTATATGAAATTTTATTTTGGATTTACAAAAATTAGAATTTATACAAAAAATATATACAACAAATTAAATGACTAGTATTTTGAACCACAATTAAATTAGCATTATGATGGTACTGTCCAGTGTACGTAACGGGTTTCCCAGAGCAAGTTACAAATGAAATATGTAATGAAATGACTTTTTTGTTGAGAGATTACTTGGTGTGTCATAAAGTGCCAATTGTGACATAATATGTTATTGATTAAATCAGTTAATAATGTTAATCACAATTTATCATCATTGTTTTTTTTTTTCGTTCAAATTTGATCAGATTTATAAATGGTCAAAAATTATGGGAATATTGTAAAGTGTACTCTTTCTTCTACTGTTTCTTAACTTGAAACTTTGTTTACTTGTCTTCTAAAAAATTGACCTAATTGTAAAATTTGAAATAGAAAATTGGAATTTCCCATATCTGATTTTAATTAATTCAAAAACAAAAGTAAGTTAGGTAGAGAATTCTATGCATCTTGAGCAAAGTGAAAATTGCCAACACCAGCAACTAATGTAAAGAGTTGTCAAGCTTTCATTGGTTGTTGCTTGGTAACCATATCAACAAAAGAATATGGAGAAATATCATTGATCAGTGAAATACAGTAGGAACACCTACATTATGCTCCCAGGTGTTGTAGCATTCAGGTGTGTGGAGATAAAATCAGCTGATATATTGGCAATTAATGACCATGGACATTTAAATTTTAAGTGAAGGTTGGTAATGTTCAGTAATTGTAAATTTTCATTAGTCATGAATTTGCTGGGAAATCCAATACACCTGTGCAGGTAGAAAAAAAATTTTCTCCAAAATTTATATGCATCATTTTAAATATATTATGTTTTTGCCGTTCAAAAACATTCATTTAGGTTGCAATATTGTGAAGTTATCATTGTTTATTTAATTATGCACTATGATTATTTAGTCAAGTATTTTCTTGTAAATAAAATCATAATTGGACAGTCTTTTAGTGCTATTCTGAATATTCCTTAAGCATGTTCCTTTAATTTTGCATTGCAAAGAAAACCATATAACTGTTCAAATGAACAATGAATATTTGAATAAGCTTAATGAATTATTGATAGTTTTCTCATTGTCCATTGATGTTCATTTAAAGTGCACTGTCTGACATGAAATCTAATTTAATCCATAAAAGAGGAAAATGTGAAAAGTCTTAACAAACCTGTCGACTAACATTTCTTTCCCAATTAAATGATCACTTTCCAACATGATTGAATTAATTGGTGAAATATTGTATAGTCAGGTTGTACAAAAATACAAAAATAACAAATTTGAAGTTGATCTTTTTATTGCTTTGAAATTTACCATGATTTATAGGGTGTAAATTTTTATGTCTTGGGTAAAAAGAAGTATTACATAAATATGAAGTTATTGGCCATACTCTTTATTATTTAGTTCAAAAATTGAACTATTTAGGGATAAAAAATATCTGATAGTTGTCCAATTTTCTTTTGGTAGGTTACGATAGTGGAATGAAGCGTGGTCATGATGATGATTATGAGGACCATCAACAAAAAAGAAGAAGAGGTGGTGGTGAAGGACCAAGAGTAGAATTAAGATTTTTACTAGCCAGCAAGGTGAGTTGTTAGAACAAAAGCTGGTTCACATTTCATTTAAACAGGTGAGGAAGTGGTTGAAATAGAACAATAGAAATTGAGCTCTCGTTTAAATGAAGTAGAAATGTTACCTTTTTGATTGTTTACCATAGATGCATAATTATTAAAGTTATTTCCAATTAAAAAAAATACTAGTATTTTGAATTTATATGAAAACAACAAAGATTGCCGCAGGTGACCGTATAGATGCACATACAATGCATAAATGGGCACAAAAGATCAATTTGGTGTCTGTCTTTCAAATGGATCCCCAAAAAGGCCATCTTCAGATTTTGACCAAAATTTGCATATGGATTGCCAATATCCCTGTTAATCCATATGCAAATTTTTATGTCTGCCCTTTATAGCGTTTCTCCACAATAAAAATTCAAACATGGTCAAATTTTTATTTCCTATGCATTCTTTCTGAGGTTTCTTTCAGGAATCAACTTTGTATAAAGACGAAACTGTCAACAAATCACCCTAAAAGAATACCAAATGGTATTCAACCTTAATCTAATTAACACATGTCCAAAAATCTTGAAATTTAATGAAGTGAAAATAAATGCTCCTTTAATTTCCCCATATGTTAATTTCACAGTGAGTACAAATCACTCGCCAGCTAAAAATACAGTTAAAAGTCCATTTTCTCCCTACACAAAAACTTGAAAAAAGTGGATCCTGAAGAAAGGCCATATACAGAAATCAATTTCGTGTGGTTTATACGATGCATAATTATATATATATTTAATAGTACTCCTAAATTTTATTTCCACCCATGCCATTTAAGGTTGGCTAGAATTTTTTGTTTATTATCATACAGTTTTGACTATCAGATAGAGTTGGTTGTAAAACAATATTTTACAAATTGATCAACAACAATTGTATATTTGTCATATATCTGTACCATGCAGCGGTTGTTGCAGCATAAGATGCATAGTATGTGAAATATAGAAAAATACTGCAAATGTTAGAAATTTGATTTTGTTTTTGCCATGGCTAAGTCATCACACATCTTGTTTATTTGAGGAGATGACATGTAAACAAATTTACAGGGGAGACAATTTTTGTGAACTACTTCCCCGCCTTCAAAAATTAGTCAATAAATATTGGTTGATAATAGAGGGAGCTGTTTTAAGTAAAGTCATTAGATATTGGTTTAAAATTGGTATTGCTTAATATAGGGAGCTTTAGGTTAGGCTTTACTGATTACTTCTTACTGGCTTTCTCTGCATGATGATTTTTTTAAGGCTTGAGAATTTCATTGTTGGAACAGGCTGTCAAATTGATTGGATGCAGCAGTTAGTATCTGTGATAGCTTTGTTTTCAGGGAGTTGTTTATACAAGACATATAGAAAGTTTATATTGCCATACTTAAAAAATTAATGTTGTGAGGGAAGGAGTTTTGTCATTGTATGGCTATGCCTTGATCACTAGCTGTTTGAGTGAAAATAGTAAAAATCAGCCTTTGGCTAGGTAAAATGTACAATGCAATAGGCTGATGGAGAGGTTAAAATTTTATCTTTTTTGGGTACATTTAAAAACATTAAATTTTAAAAGAAAAATGGCAAGCTAAATCAAAATATTCCCAAATAATTGATCTTGTAAAAAAATTATGGTTTGTTTATCCTAAAAAGAGTAGAAATGTTCATCACAAGGGTTTAACTTGGCCATACTGTAATACAAGTTCATGAAGCCAAATTGAACTACCGGTATATGTGAAATAACTTAAAAATGCTAAATACAAAGATTCATACACATGTAGGAGAGAGTACAAAAAAGGTCTTTGAAGTGTATACCATGCATATACTTTCAACTCCAGAACTGCCATCAGTTTCAATAATTACACTTTAAGATTCTTGTATAAATCCAGAATTAGATTTAAAAATAATTTATTTAGGGAATTGATGGCGTTATGTGAAATAGCTGCCACAATTTTTTTTTCCTCGGTATTGACACGGTATTATCTGAAAATTTGTTTTCATTATGTATTGAAACTTCAAAAAAGGTTCAGTTGTAATTTTAACCAATATAATGTATGTGGCTTACAAAGTATTTGTAACAACCCCAAATCAACCATGATATTTACAGCAAATACAGTATTGAGGTTGTGACAAGTAGTTGCAGTATTTAGAAATTTTAGCTATTGTCAGATGTTTTTAAATTACACAATGCTACAGGCTCAATAAGGAATGTTGAAGTATTGGATATATTGTTAGTAAAACATATGTTGCTTCATTGTTTTCTTGTGTTTTATTGACATTTGGATCAAATAAACGGATATTAATTCATTGTTCACCTGGGGCCATAACATATTGCATAAACAGTTAATATGTAATTGATCCCTGGGAGGATATGAAGGAATTCCTGGTCTGTTTACAGACTAGTTATGGTGTTTACACAAGATTAACACCTACTTCATTGTTATATTTGTTTAATGATACATTTATTGCATGTTTTCAAAATTAATTATTTTTTAGTTGATGTAGGTTTTAAACTTAATATGCAAGTCTTTTCTTTATATATTTTTATTTGCACACAAAACTTGATGCAAAAGGAAGTCTTTCACAGGAAATAAAATCTACTCAGTATAAACAAACAACAATAGGATTTATGGATTGTAATTATTTTATATCTTAGGATTATGAAAGATTGATAACTCTGTTTAATTGCTCTTTTTAGAATGCTGGTGCTATTATTGGGAAAGGAGGCAGTAACATCAAAAGACTGAGATCAGATGTAAGTTTATATTGATTGTATAGAAAATGGTGTCAGTGTTTACATGACAGTCTGATCTTTAAAAATTTAAAGCCTTCATTATAATGACAAAATTAAAAGCCTTTGCTATTTTGACAAGAGAAAAAACAAAGTACAAGATCTCGTTACCAGATTATTCTACAGACACATTCTTGTTATTTTATTGCCTTTACTGTTGTACATGTTCGAAAAAAAAAATACAATTGCAAATTGCTTCTAAGCAGCAAGAATTACAATCTTGAACCTGGTCTTTGACTTGGGACTCTTGGGATCTGCCTGGCCACAGGTCTGTCAAAAGACTTGAGAGGTCCAAAGCCATGTGGGATCCATTAAGTTTCAATTACCAGGACCCTACTAGTCATGTGGCCTAAACAAGATCCACATTAAAAGATCTCTTGAATGATCTTGTTATGAACATTATTTATATTGATGTGTACACCAGTATATTGATATATGTTACATACACATTTCTATTGGTTAATTGTTAATCCTGACTTATTAAAGATAATTATTTAATGTGATAAAGCTACCAGTATTCATTAGAATTATTGTATTGTTGCCATGTTCCATTGATTAATTATGTATGCCTTCTTCTATTCCACAGAGCTAGTCCAATAAGTGCCATTGTCGTTTTAATTTAAATATAGAAAAAAAAATTATTTATTAATTGATATTTTAATTGTATTTATAATGTAATGTTATGATTATTGTTGAATCCATGTTCTAAAACATATGTTCCATTTTCTCCTTTTCACCATATCTGGCCTCGCCCAAAATCCATCTCATGCCCGAAATTATACGAACTCGTCAATGGCCTTGATTGTCCACATCAACCCTGACCCATGGAATGTTGGTCTGTCCAGTACAAAGCCAGTGTCACAGTTCCCGATAGCACCAGTCCCGAACGGTATGAACCTCCATATATTTTAAGATTTGAAATCTGTTTTATTCATAACCCTCAACATGGGGATATCTCATCGATCATCACTCATCAATTATCATGATCCATTTACAACCAAGATGGTGAAAGTGTTGCATTCAAACTTTATGTGAGGCCCAACATTTAAGCACTAGCTGGGTTAGGTTGTATTAGCTTAAGAAGACACGCATCACAGTTGGTTGAAAAAGTAGAAGCACATGAAAGTAATTGGTTGGATAAAAGAAACTTGTTCACATGCATATAATGCTTTCTTGATCTTTCTCACTAAAAAATTAAAGCTCATTCCACCATAACTTGAAGAGCAATAGCTTTTTGTATACAAACATTTGGAAAAGTGCAACTTAGATTAAAAACATGGTTTTCCATTTGATGTTTAATTTTATTTTAAAAAAAGTATCAACTTGTAATCGGAGTTCTTCATTTTGACAATCATGATCTAAATTCTTTTAATAAATTTAAGCAACACTCACCATCTGTAATGGATCCTTAGCATTATACTATCTGCACTGAACTCCTGTGGGTGTTTCATTTCTGCTTCATTAATTTATAGACATGTCAGTAGGGTTTTTTATGTTGTGTTTAAAGAGTAATACTTTCTACTGCTTAACTAATACAGCAAACAAAATTTGATCATGCTTTCTTGAATGCCAAAGAGTAATAATAAGCTTTATCTTCTGTGTCTATGCTTGAAAATAATTGAATAAATTTGAATCATATGTTTTGCAAAGTTTTATTTTGTTTCAATTAGCTCTTTAGAATTGCTTTAAGTCATTAAAGAAGATTCTGTTTCGTTTAAATTTATTTAAGCATATTAATTTGTAAAAGCAACATTTGAATTATGAACTTTCGAGATTTGCTTTACTTCAGAGTTATGTCTCTTTGTATGTATTTTTGAACTTCCTGTACATGAACTAATCTGTATTTGGACTATATTTTACAGTGTATTAACAGTTGGAGCAGAAATAGGAACAGCTTTAGACTGTATACTGGACATTATACCTAAACTTGAGGATGTAAGTAGCTTGTAAGGAATGGCCATCTCATTTGTTTTGTGGGTATCATGCCCAACACTGTTATCAATTCTTTATCAAAGGAGTCTATCTAATGTTCAGATATATTTCAGCAAACTTTAAAAGATGGAAAAGTGTACATGTTTAAATATTGTTTAATGAACTGATGATCTGATGGCCTAATAAATATTCTCTATCAGCCTCTATTCTAAATACATGTACCAACATTTTTGTGCAAAATTCAATGTACCTTATTATCATTAATATGTAACTCTGTAAAACTTGATTACTCTGCAAATTATGAAACTCCTTATGTTTCCCATCCAAGTCCTTTATATTTTGCCAAGGTTAAAATGATATAGAAAATTAAGTTAAAGAGAAAAAAAAATATGCAATAAGTGCCTATTTTTGTCTCGCCTGTCGTGAAGGCGAGACATAGCGACCATAGATTCCGTCGTCAGCGTCGTCGTTAATATTTAGTTAACCCTAATGTTAAACTTTTTTTGAACTTAATAACTTTCTGAAATCTTACTCAATATCAATGAAATTTTGACACAATATTTAATGCAACCTAATTATTGAATCCCAAGTTTAATTTTGAAAAAAAAATAATTCCAATCTTTCCGTATTTTGCCATTAGTGGGACTTAGTTTTTTTCAATAAATTTTTTTTTGTTTGCACCATATTTCAGCACCTACATGCCATAGACTGATGATTATTGGTAAGTGGTTATATCCTCAGTAGTAAGCAACATCTATACCAGATTTATGTCACCTTGACCTATATTTTCCGCTTCAATGAATTTGACTAAATTTTCTATTTAGGTCCATATATCAACAATGTTTAAACAAAATTGAGAATAAGGACTTCAATTTTGATTGTAGATTGTTATGTATAGTGCATAGATAACCTTTCGGAATTTTATCCCGGTTCCAACTTTGGTAAATTTCCTGAAAATGTCCAAGACTAACAATTTTTGAAGTTTTTGCATACAATCAAATATTTTAGCAATTTCTTCACACAAGACATAATTCTGAAAACTAAGAATTAAAAAATATGGTTCCAATTTTGGTAAATTTCCTGAAACTCTCAAAGACAAACAATTTTTGGGAATTCTGGTTTGCAACCATGTGTTTTTACAAAACAATATTTTCAATGGTAAGATTTAAAAAATTGTGCATTCCAATTTGGGGGAATTTGCTGAAACTGTCAAAGACTAGTTGTTTATTGGAAATCTACCTAGCAACCACATCCTAATATAGGCCAAATTATAGCGAAAGCAGAGTGAGCAGGCGAGACACTAGGTTCTGCGGAACCTTTACGAATTTTTTAGACATCGTTAGCAAGATAATATTCAGGAATGATATTTTGATATTTTCTGAACAT
>MJUU01033129.1:59003-69011 GCA_002080025.1 Modiolus philippinarum | reverse complement strand
AACGTTTTTGAAAACCTGCGGCTTTTTGCCATATCAACTACTCAAATTTTTATTAAAAATTTTCATTTTGTCCTACATTAAAAGATAAAATTCATTTGTTGTATGCCCGAGGTTGTATGTACCACTATAAAACTATAAAATAAAAACCAAAATGCAAATACATTGTACTGGACATAGTGTATAGTGTAAGATGTAAAGTGTATGGTGCATGGTGTATGGTGTATGGTACATGGTATATGGTGTATGGTGCATGGTGCATGGTGTAAGGTATATGGTGCAATGGTGTATGGTGTGATGGTGTATGGTATATGGTGTAATGGTTCATGGTGTATGGTGTAGTGGTGCATGGTGTATGGTGTATGGTACAATGGTGTGGTTGGTTATGTTTTACTGTAAAAGCACTGTAACTATATATGTTGATTAAGTACCAAATTTTATAGGAAAAATAATTTGCTATAAAAATAGCAACCTAGAATGGTTCTGGACCTCAGTATTTCGATAGTAAACTACAAAATGTCCAAAAAATGAAACTCCTTTTTGGCGACAATGCGAAACCTTTTTCACAAAGAAGCGACTCCTTGTTAGTGTAAATTTAAACAGGTTGCAACACCTTTTTACTGTTTTGTGCAACACTATATTAATGTATACAAAAACACATCAAAACGTTATAATTTCTTGCAGAGCGAAATGGGCACAGAATAACTAAATAATATATTGATAAAAACTTTATTTCAATATGTAGATATATTTTCTGATTTATGTTATAAACTTCTGTCATAGATCCTAATATTGCGAAGAGTGGAATTGTATCCTATAGATATGTAAAGTGCCATTGGTATCTTTTTACATGATAAATTTCGATGTGCATCATTTTTGACTTATAGTTGCATTTTTTCATATGGAACATTTTAAACTTTTTTTCCTGAAAATTCTAACGTCGGATGGAACAGTTTACTGTTTACTGTTTATCGATTTCCGGACGAGCTGTTTCATGCGGCGTCATTTCAAATCTTACGTATGTAGAAAATTTAGTAATAGGCAAGTTGTTTTAATTTTTTATATATTAAGTTAATTCAGGCCCTGTTCCAGGAAATAGCAAAACTATTGTACCTTGATGATGAAAATGACTTTTGGACTCGGACAACAGTTCACAAGTCATTTCCAATCACCCCAGGATAATATATTTTGCTGATTCCTTCAAAGGCATGAAATAACTGTATATTGTTTGACGATGTAATTTACAATTCAATCCAACATCAAACGAAAACGAAAGCAAAAAAGTGATTATGATTATAAACAGAAAATACTCGAATATTCATAATAAAACTCAAAATTATCCAAAAAAAAAAAAAAAATCAACTGATGGATTCTTGTTTGACATCAACTGCAAAAGTATTATTGTGACTGCATGTAAAAAGTATGTGATTTTTCTCAGAAAAAAAAAGGAATCCCTCTAACATCGCGAACAAATAGAAAATTGCAGGGATAGCATAAGTAATTTGACTAACTTGTAAGTTAAAAGGACCAAAATCCCTTAAAGAGGTCAAGTATAATGATTACATATTATGATCAACTAGGCTTGGTGGTCACAATCCTGTAAAGATTGATAACAATTGGATCAAATATGTAGAAGCAATATTGCCTAAAACTAAATTTGACTGATTGTAAGTGAAAAGGGGCAATAACTCTATCTATTTAAAAAAAAAAGGTCGAACATTGCAAAGCAAGTAAACTTTGTCTGCCAATAGACATATTACTATTACAACTTTTTGACACTATGGTAGCACCTATATTATTGTATGGTGCAGAAGTTTGGGCTAACGAAAATAATGATATTGTAAAGTCTTTGCATTTAGAATTTTGTAAGTATATATTGAATTTAAAAAAAATGTACTCCAATTTGTATTGTTGGTATAATTCCTATGTCTGCAAAACTGTACATGTATAAAAGCCAAAATGATTGGTTTTTGGCAACGAATTATAAATTGTAAAAAAAAGTCTCTACTTTTGTATGATGTTATATAAGCTTGATGCAGGTAATGTGTATCATTATAAATTGTTGTCATGTATAAGAAATAATTTGTTTGAATGTGTTTATTATCATTGTTGGGTGGATGAAACTTTATTACCTAATATTAATCTGTCAAAAATTGTAAAACATTTTTTTTCATAATAAATTTGTTGAATATACTTGGAAAACACAAATACTTAATCCACCTAAGTGTGCAATGTATTATAGAATTTTAAAGTTTGAACTTCCACCAGATTTATTATATACATGTAGTCTGTAGTAGTCATAAATTGCCAATTGAAGCTGGATGATTTTTCAGTATAGATAGATCTGAACGAATTGTGATTTATGTCATAAGGAAGAAATAGGTGACGAGCTTTAAACTTATATGTGTTCACCTTTGAAATAAATACTGCAAACGTTGGCAGAATATTTATCCCTTTCAGAACAGATAACTTATCACTCGTTCCGTTAGGAACAATAATTTTTTATCTGCTTTAAAGATTTTCTATTTTACTTAATCCTTTGGAACAATAACCATAGTGACCATGATTGCTAATTTTTAGCAAACTAGCTGGTTTATTTATCCTTTCTTCAAAATAGTTGTTCCAAAAAGGTGTCGCCAATTTGTCAGAAAGGTCTTTCTTTAACCCCAAAAAGTTGTCACATTACGCAAAAATTGCTACCAAAAAGATTCTCATTTTGAAATTATAAATCATCCTATTTTTAGCTTTATCGCGGTTGTTAACATTTTTCAATGAAAACAAATGTTTCTTGTCTATCGGAAACTTGTGGCAAAATGTTATTTAAAAATAAAACCTACCTAGATAAGGTTTGCTCTACTTCTACGTGTATCAAGTTCTCCACTTGGTTGACGTGTACAATCAAAGTATATACAGCACATGATTCAGGTATCATTCATCAGAGTGTGAGTTTATAAAATTTTGTGTTTCGGTGTCATTTGCATCGTTTATTAATTTTTTCTTATTCATTTTCCTAAAATAAACAAAAAATACGTCAATCAGGAATGCAATTTCTCCCAAAAAGGCAAATTCTCGCGTCGCACTTCGTACCCAGTGAATTACAGCAGAAGCATTTCCCTATACATCTTTTTTTATTCAACCCATTTTTATTCAAACCAATGTTACTCATCTAGACATACTTCATCAGAAAATTTAAACTTTCATAAAATATTTCGGACACATAATTGTTTTCAAAAATTCCATTTCTGGCATTGGGGTACTATTGAGACTTTCCTGAAATGGGTGTCGTGTAATAAAGAGTGCGATAATGGTCAAGGGAGCGTCAAATGTGAACAATAAAAGGTATTGGATAAAGAATAAAGATACAGGTGTGGTTATGTAATCAGTTTCCAAGCAAATGTATAACATTCTTACTTCTGTATTCGTTTGACACTGTATATGGAAAAAAACTAATATAAGGTAGTTGTAAGTTACCCGATTCATAGACTTGTATATTTAATCGTAAATAAGTAAACAAAAGAAGAAAAAAAGCGTTAATGAAAAATTTAAAAAAAATAAATAAAATTAGCAATAAAATCAATGTTATACGAACGTTCAATTTTTCAATTCAGATCGACCAGAATCAAAATATTACCCATTCTCCATAGAAGAGTCTCATGACGCTTCAACAAATGCTTAGTCTATATTACTGAAATTCCAATTAAAAAAGGAAGAGATACCAACATAAATATAATTTGAAGCGCCTTGGACAACATGTGCGGAAAAAAATTCGTTCAATGTATAGAGATGTTACACCTTAAGTTTTACAGCAGCTATATGGCAAAGGCTAATATATTAATTTCATGGGATGTTGATCGGTTGATTCGACCTAGCGCTGTTCTTGTTTTTGCTTTCAAGTTCACAATAAAAGTCTAGTGAAATATTCAGGCAAAGTATCGCAAAGTCGTGATGCCACAATAAATGAAGACAATTTTATTACTTGTTTTTGTAGAAGTCACCGCTGGAGAAAAGATTTAAGAAAATTGATGTACCAAAATGTTTTTTACAGTCACACGATGTTTAGGTCGTTGGATTTGGATATTACCAATACTTGCAAATGTGTGGATATGGATTTCATTTGGAACAACGTAAGATCATCTACCTTAATAACAAAATACCGAAGCTACTGCCAATTTATTTTCTGCATATGCGCATTTCGACAACTTATGTCTCATCAGTGCATATCAAACCAAAATATATGGAAGTCCATTTACCGAAAAAGATATTAAAGCTAATAGAGAACAAATAACCAAAAGGATCTTAATAGAAAAGTCGAAATACAGCTAAGAACAGAACTATGCATGAGGGAGATACCTCTTAGTTTTCAACAAATTTTGTAAGTTTTAGATATTGCAAGATTCAATACAATCGGTTTTCGGGTCAACACCGAAGTGCTGACTACTATGTTTGGGAACACCTTCGGGGGATGACCTATAGTCCGAAGGTCCGATATTCCGAGGGTCCGGTAGTCCGAAGGTCCGATAGTCAGAAAATGTCACAAATCGTTAAAAATCGCTCAACCGGTGAAAAAACTTATTGGAAATGTTGAAGAAGACTTATAGAGATAAGTTGAAGTCTAATGCTGATTTTTACGGAAATTAATGTAATGTAAAATTGATGAATACTGATTGTTTTTTTTAATTCAAGAGCACCCCAATTCAAGTTAAAAAAAAGAATGCAAAGCGACAACTCCGGCAAATATTATCAGATTACTCTAGCATAGTTTTTGTAGTCAAATGGTATGCGATGTCTGTTCGTCCTTCTCTGGTTAATGCTCCAAAGCTTTTCATTAAAATATCTTTCTTTCTAAAACCACTGGATCAGTAATAAAGCAAATTGGTCGCAACAGTCCTCTGATGGTCCCTTTAAAATTTGTCCGTCAGATATCAACGCCACAACCATATTCAAGGTGGACGCAAACGGTAGTGGCCATATTTGTCAGTATTGTAAAAGACCTTCCACACACGATTCCTTGAAAGTTTTAGCATTAGGGGAGATTGCAAAATGTATTCTCCAGAAGGTTCAAATGTTGAAATAGCCGCGGGCTGATAGTCTTCATTTTAATGGAGTGGAACGGAATGAGCAATTTTTTTGTAACATTATAATTTTTAACTTTAAAAATTTCTAAATTTAAACTTTACTTAAGTCGAAATTTCGATTTTTTTTCAAACTTAATATTTCAACTTTCATCTAAAAATTTTGACTTTTCTAAGCACAAAATTTTGACTTTTTCCAAACTTAAAGTTTCTACGTTTTCAAACTCAAAATTTCGTATACTTCATTCTCAAAATTTCGACTTTTCAAAACTCAAAATTTGGACTTTTGAAAAGTCAAAATTTCGACTTTAGAATAACTCAAAATTTTAGCAGTTATTAACTAAAAATTTGGACTTAATCTTAAAAAAAACTTTAATTTGAACGTTGATGAATTTCGACTATCTAAAACTCAAATTTTCGACTTTAAAAACTTTATAAATTGTCGACTCTAAGAACTCAATATTTCGGTTTTTTTTTAAAGCCGAATTTTTAGAGCTAAAACCATCGAAAATTTGAGTTTGAAAAAGTAGAAATTTCAAGTTTTTTGTGCGTACTTGTATTTTTATCACACCTGAATCAATGTTATCTAAGAATGAGGGGGCTTGTGTAACGGGCACATTAATGCTTCATTTCCCCTCGCCCAATTAGCACACAAAAACCGCGTTCACTGTATTTTAATAAACTCGCCTGCCATCTTTCTGTTGAAAACAGAATTTCGCGCTTTTCATGTGCTCTCTTGAAGCATATGTTGGGAATATCTTTTAGACAACATGTCTACAATTTTTCATATCTTAGTCTACAAAGGGTTATTTTCTGACTATTGGACCTTCAGACAATCGGACCTTCAGACTATCGAACCTTCGGAGTATCGGATTTTCGGACCTTCGGACTATCGGCCCTTCAGACTATCGGTGCGTAAACCTTTGGGGACTAAATGCATCGGCCCATTGGTAATAATAACAAAATACCGAAGCTACTGCCAGTATATTTTCTGTATATTTCATATTTTCTTAATTCATCATAAGAAGACAAGTGCTTACATTTTGAAGCATATTAGAATGAAATTTGCATTAGCCAATGCAATCATGAAGGAAAAGCGAACACTAAACCATGTCAAGAAATATCTTAAATGCAAGACTTAGTCTTGTTCAACTCAAAGCGCTGCTGCAATATGCTACATTTTTATTTACCTCTACGAAACACCTGAAACACTAAATAAATCTTTTTAGAAAATGTATACATGTGTGAAAACTGCATCAAACAAGTTTTCCCTCTTGATTTAATCCAAAAGCAAGGATGCCAATGTATTCTCACCTCTTCTGAAATTGTAATGCATTTAAGAAACCTTTTTTTTGTGACATTGCATAAAAAAAAAGAATCTTTTTTCGATCGTGCATAGTATTGCTCTTTTTTATGGCCCTGTCACACTAAAACGTACAGCGCCGACGTGTTCCGACGTGTGGAAAGATTTCGTACACGCTAAATGACAAAACGAAGAGAGCATACACCTCAAGCACTGGGATAGAACTGTTTTTGAAGTACACATGTATGTACCTATTTTTTCAGACTTTGGAACTCGGTCGTTTGTTATCGACATTTCTACCAGATGGTACTTTTTGTGAAATCAACTCTCCTATAATTTCGCACTCATTACTTTTACATTTCACAGAATGTTTTTATACATCATTTGAAGATGATAACCTGACTTAATGGGATATTTTCAAAATTATTTTCCAATTTTATCAGGACTTGTAGACCTTAGTATTTCTACAATTCCACTTTGTGAAATCAAACACCTCCTACAGTTTTCTAACCAAGATCTGTGAGTCTTTTTATTAAAGATAAGCACTTAACTTTATGGGATCGCTTTGGAAATTGTTAAATATTTCTTTACATTTAAATATTTACATTTAAATATTTTTTAAATTTATTTTCTGGATATTGCAAATTAGTAATTTCATATCGAAATTTCCAATAGATATATGTTGTGTGAAATCATCTCTTCCTAGTTTTTTTAACCAGAATCCTTGAAACTTAACAGAATGCTTATTTATATGTTGAAGATGTGCACCTGACTTCATCGAATGTTGTCGGATCCCCCCCCCTCCCCCATTTTTCAAGACTTTGAACTTAGTCTTTTTCATCACCTTCAACAGATATTACCCCCCTTTTCAACCAATATCCCTATAATTTGAAAACAACTGTTTCTATCCCACATACCCTACGTTTTGCTTTTATAATACTTTGTAATACCCTCGATCCAAAAGAGAAAGGGGTATACTGCTTTGCCCGACTTCCGTCACAATATACGTCAACGCTTTTTACTGCAATGGTATCAGATACAACCTTGACATTTCGTCTCTACCTTTGTATAGTTATGTCATTTTATTGGATACTTTTTCAGCGGTGTTGGGATACTACTTCCTGTTTACTGACTCAGTCAATTTTTGAACTTCCTGTTTACAGACTTAGTAATTTTGGACAGTTTTTGCAGTAAAGAGACATTTTCGCCATTAAATTTATATGCCTTGGAAGCTTTCATTACGTTTATGATGACTTCACTTTACTAACAAGACGACTACGAGAATTTTATTTTTATTTCATGAAGTTAAGGTTTGTTAAAAATTTTAAATGGTCTGCAGAAATGTGAAATGTTAATAATTAACAGTACAGATTTTTACCATTTGTGAATCATGTCCTTTTTAACATATAAATAGAAAATAATGATTTTTTTTTATTGTACTTTATTATTTATTACAGATATGGCATGGCTGTTGGTTCTAATCATACATTTCCCTACGTATTTAATTACATCAGGTAATATTATACATACAAATTATAAGTTGTAGTTGTCTTCAACGACATTTCTGTAAGATTTAGTGTTTGAAATCTCTGACGTTCAATGCACAATTTGGTCTTTCAGAGACGAGGACCAGCTTCAGTTAGTTTTTGTGTATCCCTAATACATGTAGATTAAGATATTAGTGTTAATTTATTTTCTGCAGCTGGCAATTTCTACAACTTGATAACTTTTGCCCCATTCAGTGCAGATCAAATCAAATCATTTAGAAGACCTGAATTAGGGAACAAATAACTAAATATAAGATCTAAATGAATAGCCAGAATTAGGCCAGGACACAGCTATGCTTTAGGGTTTTACTTGTAAGCTTGAACATTTTTTTTTATAAAATTAAATAATGGTATAAGTTTCCAAAGAAGATCGAAATTGTTAATTATGGTTCTTGACATATTACAAAGGTGAATCAAAGGATATGGAGAAAATGCACATGAGACAAAGTCTCTACAAATATATGGTAGAAACAAGCAAAGGAACAACGCTTTTATTGTCGTTCTTCATCTTGAAGTCACCATGAGGCCTTCAACAATATTACAAAACTGTTTAATTTTAAATCACATGTAGTCGTATCAATTGTAGACTCAAAAATTATCAAAATTATTCCTCCTTATTTTGATAATATGGAACCACACATTATTTCATATACTTACAAAAAACCTACAAGAGACCTTATTTTTAATTATTCATCCACTACCAAAAATCCTGAAATTAATCAAAATTCACCGAAATTGACCTGAAATTGTGCAAGCTCGAAGTTTCGATATGAACCTAGTGGTCATGTTATTACAGGAGACATCAACATCGTCCAGGACCGAGAGGTAAACACTTTTCTCCAAAAAAGACCCAAATATCGTCCTCCTTCAAAAATAATTTGGAAGGACTGTCGTGATGTAATTAAAAAAGCCATCATGTCATTCTGTAAAAAGTGGTGAAAAAGAGAAAATGCGGATAAAAAATCATTAGACACTTTCATTTACAAATGCATGGAAGTTGTTGATATCCGAATAAATAATTTTGAAACACATTATAAGCAGCAGAATACCATTCCTGCTATTTCAAAAATCAAACAGAAGTGAAAAGAATTGGAAAAAGAGTATATAATTGTTCCGGCAGATAAAGCAGCCAATAATGTGGTTGTCGTTTGACGTAAGTATTACATCGGGGCGCTTCGGAATGAAATTACCAATTCTAGTACATTTCAAGCTACCACGTCAACAGAAACACAAATAATTGATGATCACATGATAGCTACAGCTGAATTTAAAGCAACTTCTAATTATAAAAGCATTCCTACTATGTATTGGCTTCCTAAACTACACAAAAATCCTTTCAAATTTCGTTTTATTTCGGCATCAAGTAAATGTTCAACTACACATATTTCTGTGTTATTGACCAGTGCACTTACTTTAGCAACAAATGTTATGAATACAGTGGAATTAACTACTTTTGGAGTGTTAAAAATTCGGTAGAAGTTTTGGAAAGACTTCGATCTGTTAATGAAGCATACACCTCCGTCGATAGCTATGATTTTTCCAACCTCTATACTACATTACCGCATACACTCATCAAAGAGAAATTTTCGTATTTGATCAAATGGTCCTTCAAAAAATCAGGATGTACGTACATTTGTTGCAATGCATTTAAATCGTTTTTCAGTGACGACAAACATGACAAATATACCAACTGGACTTGTCAGGATATGATAAAAGCATTAAATTTTCTTCTTGATAATATTTTTGTTCGTTGCGGTGATACAGTCTATCAGCAAAAAATAGGTATTCCCATGGGTACCAACTGTGCACCTCTCATAGCAGATTTATTTCTTGATGCTACGAGTCATAATTCATGGCAAAAATTCAAAAAAGACCCTTCTAAACAGCATTTAGTGGATAAATTTAACAATACATATAGATATTTGGACGATATTTTGGCTTTAAATAATCCTGAATTTTCTAAATTTACAGATGAAATTTATCCTGCAGAACTTACTTTAAATAAATCCAATAGCAGCAGTGATTATACTCCTTTTCTTGATCTTGATATATCAATAAATCAAGGAAAGTTAAACACTAAGGTTTATGA
>MJUU01033129.1:43887-58744 GCA_002080025.1 Modiolus philippinarum | reverse complement strand
GGCTCTTATACATCAGGGCATTTCACATCCAAACTTCTATGGAAATATCATTTACAAAGCGCATAAATTCAAAAATTGTCCTTCCAAACTTATTAATCCGTTGAACAAACTTATTCATAAAGGATATAAATACAACATTGTTGTTAAATCTTTACTTCTGGTTTTTGTTGGCAAAAATATTGATCATCTCCTTACTGCTTTACACCATAACTAAATTTAAACAATTTTTCATATTGGCAGTATTTGGCATTGCACAATATCATGTTCTTCTTTCATAATTGATGATGTTGTTATACCAAATCTATTTAGAAGTATTTCAATTGAAATTTCATCTGTAAGAAGGCTTGATATCATAGTCAACGGAAATTATGTCCTTATCTAGCTGTCAGTAACTGCGAGCATTTGTCCGGACAGTGCCTGGGTGTATTGTCTTCATGTTTTATGTACTTCATTGTAAGGGTACTCGTCTTGATAAGTTGGACTTTTTTCTAGTTTGATTTTTACTGTGGGTCTTTTTGTGTATTTATTTTTAGCCATTCACCACACATAGGGGGAGGGTTTGGATCCAAGAAAACGAGTTTAACCCCAACGCAATTTTTGCGCCTGTCCCAAGTCAGGAATATGTTGGTCATTGGCTTGTCCTTGTCTTCTTATAAAATTTTAGTGTCTTGATATTTGGGTTATTGGATGTGGTTTGTTTCCATTGATTTATTCACTTTTTTACCTTTTCGGGGCCATTTAGGGCTTACTATATGGTGTGAGGTTCTTCACTGTGTTGAAGACCATACGGTGACCCCTAGATGTTTTGTTTTTAGTCGTTTTAACCTGGATATGGGATGTTGTCTCCTTGACATTTACCCCATTTCCTTTCTTTTTCATATAAACTGCAACAAAAAATAAAACAGAGATCTACACTAACATTGTTTAACGACCTAGTTTAAAAAAAATGATCAAAGATACAAAAGACCAAATTCGTAAATAAAATGATAATTCAAATGCTAAATATGTCCGAAATAGAGTAAAATCGTATTTTATGTACTATTATTTGGAATTGCCCAATATCATGTTCTTCTTTAATAATTGATGATGTTGTTATATGAAATCTATTCAGAAGTATTTCAATTGAAGTTTCATATGTAAGAAGGCTTGATATCATAGTCACTCAGCTAGCTGTCAGTAACTGCGAGCATTTGTCCGGACAGTACCCGTGTGTATTGTCTTCATGTTTTATGTACTTCATTGTAAGAGTACTCGTCTTGATAAGTTTGACTTTTTTTTAGTTTTATTTTTACTGTGAGTCTTTTTATGTATTTATTTTTTAGCCATTCACCACACATAGGGGCGTGTTTTGATCCAAGAAAACGAGTTTAACCCCATCGCAATTTTTGCGTATGTCCAAAGTCAGGAAAATGTTTGTTATTGGCTTATCCTTGTCTTCTTGTGAAATTTTAGTTTTTGATGTTCGGGTAATTGGATGTGGTTTGTTGTCATTGATTTATTACCTTTTTTTTACCTTCTTGAGGCAATTTAGGGCTTGCTAAATGTTGTGAGGTTCCCCACCGTGTTGAAGACCATACGGTGACCCCTAGATGATTTGTTTTGGGTCGTTTTAACCTGGATATGGGATGTTGTCTCCTTGACATTTACCCCATTTCCTTTCCTTTTCATATTAAGTCTTATTACAGAATAGTATCGGCAGTTTACATTTATATAGTTCATTACTAAATGTGAAGAACCTTGAAAGACGTAACAATCTATGAAATGGTGGTTATAACAAAATAATCGAACATAATTGTCAAGACCCAAAGTCCAAGAGGCAAAGAGACAAATTATGGAGATATTCACCGGAAAATTGTAGACCACAATGTTCCCGACTTGGTGCAGGCACTTCAAAAGAAATAGTGGATTAAACCAGTTTTATGGCGCGCCAAACCTCCCCTTTCATTATGTCAGTGTCCGGCAGCAAATCAACAGCAATTGATGTTGAAGGCAGAGAATTGAATCATGAATCGCAATTCGGGACGAAACTTCAATTTTTTCTCAAAGGATTGATATCTATTAAAATGATACAAAATTTCGTTTGTATTTTATACAATGCTCCACAACCTGCTGCAGTATTTTTTAACTATGATTATGATATATGTGACATTCTTTTACATGTACTTTCACTTTTTCTCTTGAACCAAATTACAGAAAAGGGTAACACATATAAAAGACGACATTATAAATATAACTGCAGCTATAAGCTATCTTGCTTTTGAAATCAAGATATAATATAATAACAGAGTGTAAGGTAGATAGACACTATTATTCCGTCCATGATATTTTGAACATATCAAACTGAAATCTGTAATA
Source organism: Modiolus philippinarum (assembly GCA_002080025.1). NCBI lineage: Eukaryota > Metazoa > Mollusca > Bivalvia > Mytilida > Modiolidae > Modiolus > Modiolus philippinarum. Next base: position 56,389 of record MJUU01033129.1, on the reverse strand, counting down.
TAAAATTTTCCAAAACGTCAACAATTGCTCACCCTTATACATTTTTCATCGATATTTATTTAGAATTCATGATAAAAATATGGAAAAGGCAATTTTTGAATTACAAAAATTAATCCTTCATCCAATAAAAATATGTTTGCAAATATAAGATAAAAAGAAAATAAATGTATAAAAAGAAAAGCTTATCAAATGTCTGCATAGGACCCAAAATTAAACCTACCATACAGCCAACTCTATTTTTCAATAGACGAGTTTCAAATTGGTGTATATTTTCCCGGAAAATTTTGACGTCACAATATAGATTTTTGGACGTCACAATGTTACGTGACGCAATTATTCATTCATAAAACGAAATTGGAAATTGGCCTATTGCACGATTGAATTCGTCTGTCCACCTTAAACACCAGAAACAAGGACAATGATCACTGTCCATACCTATTCCAATAGGGTCTGTAAGTCTCGCGATGTGACACCGAGAAATAGCGATAAAATTGCAATTTGAAAACGATTCCCGCCAAAATATGACGTTGCAGGATTATGACGTCCAAGTTTTTTGTTTGAAACGTCATATGTTTTTGTTACAAATGCAACTTCCGGGTTCAAAGTATGTGCCCGGAAGTTTCAAAATTGAACGAGACTTACAGACCCTATACTGGTTAAAAAAAGAATTAATTTAAGGAGGCTCACCCCTGATGTTGTTTATATCAATGATTTCTTGAAACCTATTTTAATTGATTAAGCATCGTTGACTAATTGAAGTGGTAAAAAGAAATTTTTAGCTACGTGTGCTTCGTGTGCTTTTGACTGAGATGCAAGACATCAAAAATATGGAGGGGATTTCTCTGGATTTTCATTAAGTTTAATATCAGGACTATTTTTTGTCTCACACTACAAGGATTTTATGAAAACTTGACCTACCGAAGACAATCATGAATTAAAAAGTGAGGGTCCGAGTGCAAAATTCTTCAAGCCATTGAACTGGATAAAACCAGAGGAGTTCCGAAATCTGATACAAATTCAAAAAACGTAATGAGTGAGCAACCTTAACCAAACAGACAATTAAACCAAAATTGGAAACGCAGGATCATCATAATTCCCGTCATACATTTCAAATTACAGTAAATAATGAAATTTCATACAAAACAACCATTTTTTATATCAGTTACACAGGAATAGAAGAACCTGAGAGTGGTATATTTTCATTCTGTGCTGCCGTGACCGCCGTTATATGTAAGTGTTTACTTGTACTTGTACATTATTTATTTCATTTCATCTCATTATTTCATTTCTGTAAACAATATTTATCATATTTTACATATTGGGTTGCATTTTTGTTTCCTTTATACCACCGACATATTTCGGTTGGCTCCTAAAGGTAGCGAATGGTCGTGCATGATCCCTATATACATTTCGCATATATGTATTTCGTTAAAGATAAGTCATACCTGATGGGAAGGGAGCTCATATTGCATACTGATAGGGTATTTAATGTGGCAAAGACAATCATGTCATATATCACCACTGAAGAGTCACAAATTGTCGAAATGGCCATATGTAGAAAGTAAATTCTAATGCAACGTTTATATACCGTAGGTTTTAATTGGTCAAAACTGACCGTCAATTCCTGTGACAGTAGGTTCCCTGTTTAGTCTGGTTCCTAATATTGTTACAAATTCACGAGTTAAAAATAGAACATGAAATTGATTTTTTGCACTACGATTGACGCCCTCGGGTATTCAAATAATGTACCGCTATTGCTTAATTGAGAGTTACTTCGGTCTTTCGGTTTTTTTATTACTACTTGGTCGATGACACTGCTTGAGGACTGTTAGTCACGGAGGAATTCATCAACACAGTAAGCTTCGTGAAAATCCATTCATGGGTTCAGGAGGAGTAGAGGATAAGAGATGGATATCCTCGGGTTTGACGGACGGACAACTCTATTACTATATACTACCATTTATAAAACGGGGAGTATATATATGCTTAAAAGCTAGAATAACACACATAGCCAAAGCTGCCAAAAAATTAGCCAGGAATAGAGCTCTGGACGGGTAGGATTGTCCTTAGCTTTCTGTTATTTTATTTATTTTCTTAAATTTAGATTATTTGGTGCGGTGCGCCATAAAACCAGTTTATCCCACCATTTCTTTTGAAATGCCTGTGCCATGTCAGGACCATTCTTGTCGAAAAATTTTCTGGTGCATGGTTTTCCACCTGCTTCGTCTTTTTTGTTCGGTAATATTGTTGTTATCAAAATTTAAAAATCATTGCAAATAACCAAATATGGTACGATTTAATGATCAATTTAAACAAGCTTAAGTCTTCTGAGAATAGAGGAGTCTGTGTGGACGAGTGGTTAAGGTAGTTCTACTACCTATACAACCACTGTAGTCTATCACCACTGCGGTGTGAGTTCGCGCGCCGCTTTGTACATTACAATAAAGGGTTAACTCGACTTACAATCGGAAGTAATCAGGTATGTCAGTTACCTGCCCAAGGTCGGTGGTTCTCTCCGGGCACTCCGGCTTCCTCCACCACTAAAACTGACCGTCATGAGATAGCTGAAATACTGCTAAAAGTGACGTTTATAATAAACCCCATATCAATCAATCAATTAATCAATCAATCTGAGAATAAAATAAAATTTCCCAAATGAAATGGAGTATTGGAGTCTAAAACCCCTATCAATAATATTCTTTTTACAGTGGCTGAAATTGCAGAAATGAGATTTCTTTTCATACATCAAAAGCTGAATGCAAAATTGAGAAGGTACAGTGCTCATTGGAAAAGGGTCAACATTGCAGGACTTGTACTTGCGTTTGTTTCATCACTGGGACTTTTAATGTTAGGATGCTTTCAGGTATATTTCTTATATCTTCTAAGATGCAAAATTATTTTGCCTAATTCCATCAAGGAATTTAAAGAATTTTTTAAAAATCAAATGACAGGATTTCCTACCTCGATTTGAAAGGAATAAATGACAAGCTTAAGTGCGAAAAAAATCTTTACTTTACACGTGTCAAATTATTTAAAGTTAAAATTGCTCCTCCAGCATTTTTTTATTTCTCTATAAGTTTTCTCAACAGATAATGGTTAATATTCAAATTTTGTGTAAATTCTCTTTTAAGTATATTACAGATTGTAGGACTGAATTTGTATACTTCGTCAAGGTGCATTGCTTTTGCACACACTATCGCAAAAGATCTCTAAATCCAACAAAAACTTTACTTCATTTGTATCAAAAGTAAGCATTTCAGTTTTGACAAAAATGCAGATAAAAGTATTTCTACGTTTACAGATTTGATGATTAAAGTGTAACTACATGATGTGTATTGTCAATGTCTGTGATAATGGAAGCTTTGCAAGATTTTTTGTGCACCTGTATGATTCATGTAAATTGTGTATCTCTTATGGAATGTATAGGATATACAAAAGAAGCATTTCTTTTATTTTGTATTGTTTGTTTTGTTTTGATTGTTTTTTTTTCTCGGCTGTAATTGATTTTGAATATTTCAAATTAAAAATGGCATTTGCATTAATCGTTAATGTTTTAGGCTTTGGGCTATTTTTTGGTTGTTTAGGCATTCGAAGTTTGAGTTGCCATTGCATTTTATTGATATTTTTTATTGTTGAAAAGCTCATTTAGGATAGAAAGTCAGTTTTCTTTTCTGAGACGTAGGCATATTCTTGAAAAATTTAAGGCATTGAAGAAAGTTTGAATTTGATGTACATGTAGTTGTTTCAAATTGTAGATTTTTAAAGGCTATAGAGCATTTGTATAAGGGATTTTCGAATTGTTGTCACCAAACAAACTTTTTTTATACACACACAAAAAAAATCAGAGCATCCAGTGTGAATCACTTATTAATTAAACACCGTAGAGCTTGGTATGATGTCTTTATACTGAATTTGGCCTCCTTTTCCGATATTTTTGGTTTTTGACTACTTTTGGATTATGGCTTTCCATATTGTTTGACTTTAATGCTGCTAATGAGAGGTTACTCCTTGAAACACGTGTATAGCATGACGACATTTACCACTTTTTATGCAACTCGGGTATTTATCGCATTTTACACATGTATATTAAATCCACCTGTAGATCTCCAAGAAAAAATAAAAAGTTTAGTAAATAAAGTTGTCATATTGAAAAAGTTATAATTATACATGGACTTCAAGTTAATAAATAGTTTGTTTTAGGAAGTATGCATATTCATTCAATATGTCAAGAATCCAGTCATCCCCAATCTCTGGTTTCTTGCTTCAATCACACAAGAGTCTTATCTCGAAAGTCCTATATTTTGTGTAATTGATTCATGGTGTACTCAGTTAATGTTATAAATGCATATGTATTTTGTGTGCAGACTTAACAATTTGCATAGTTTTATAGGTTCTGAACATTTGCATAGTGTATAATTGACATGTTCTGGCTTCTGTGGAGAGTATTGTATCTGTTGGTTTTGCAGAAATGTTCCATGCTATTTCATGGTTATATGGGCACTGTAATCATCTCTTAATGAAAGTCCTCCTGTGATTTAAATTTGCACATTTGACTGACATTGGAAAAAAAATAAGAAAAAGTATCCCTGAAAAACAATATTAAAGCAATTTTGTGGCTAAAATGTTTTACATTTACATAGTTGTATTTGAAATGTATATAACATGCATTTGAATTTGTTTTAGACGGACACAACGCCTGTGCCTCACCATATAGGTGCAAACCTATGTTTTGTGTTTGCTGTGGCATACATATGCTTACAGACTGTTCTAACATGGAAACTCAACAGAGCTAGATGCGAGTTGATATGGCAGAGAGTAAATACTATAGCCGTCTGTATCGTATTTTTTTGTTGTATCCATTTAATGAACTAAATTTGTACAATGAATTCCTAATTATTTGTCTGGAATAAAGAAAACATATAACTATTAAGTTTCCAAAATTACAACATTCTTCCGAAACGTTCATCTACAGTAGGGTGCAGTCATAACCTCACGTCCAAGTTAACTTGGGGAGCAGTCATAGAATCCTGACTGCTTTGGCGAGTCATAGAGCCCTGACTACTCTGACCATGCAGTCATAGAGCCCTGACCGCTCTAACCTCTCATAGAATCCTGACTGCTCTGACCTGTCATAGAGCCCTAACTGCTCTGACCAGTCATAGAATCCTGACTGCTCTGATTAGTCATTTAGCTCAGGGACTATACATTACAGAGATATGTCACTTCGATAAAAACGAAATAAACCTGGACATACGTGCGGAGTTAGTAGTAGATTAAAAAACGCGCAGTTTGTAATGTATAGTCCCTGTTTAGCTCTAAAATAATACAAGAACTGTAAATACTAAAAATTTAATACAGCGATGGATACGTCCCACATTCCCTACCACACGCACACGATTCACACGTCGAACGCACAAATTTTTCACACGTTGAGTGCAATTTTCTTCAATTTTGCCGAAAAGAGTCACTTTTATGTATTCGAAAAATGTAATACATAAATGTAAATTTCCGTCATTTTGTAAAATAAACAATAAGATAAATAAAACTGAATAAAAATCAGTCTTGAAGTAAATAAAATATCCTGCAAACAGCCACAAACATCATTTTCACGTTAAACTGATGCACCCACAATACTGAAACTTGGCGTAATTTAACTAAAATATATCAGAAAAGGCAGACTTTCTTCATTCCATAATGTACCGATGCCCGCAATACTACAACTTGTTGTAATTTAACCTAAATTAAATAAGAAAAAGCAGATATTATATCGATGCCCGCAATCCTTCAATTTTCTGTAATTTAACCTAAAATATATAAGAAAAAGCAAATTTTCTTCATTCGATATTATATCGATTGCCGCGATACTCCAACTTTCTGTAATTTAACCTAAAATATATAAGAAACGGCAGATTTTTCTTCATTCGATATTATATCGATGCCCGCAATACTTCAACTTGCTGTAATTTAACCTAAAATATATAAGAAAAGGCAGATTTCCTTCATTCAATATTATATTGATGCCCCCAATACTCAAACTTGCTGTAATTTAACCTAAAATTTATAACCAAAGGCAGATTTTCCTCATTCGATATTATATAGATGCCCACAATACTTCAACTTTCTGTAATTTAACCTTAAATATATAAGAAAAAGCAGATTTTGTTCATTCGATATTATATCGATGCCCGCAATACTTCATATAAGAAAAAGCAGATTTCTTCATTCGATATTATATCGATGCCCACAATACTTCGACTTGCTGCAATTTAACCTAAAATATATAACAAAAGGCAGATTTTCTTCTTTCAATATTATATCGATGCCCGCAATACTCTAACTATCTGTAATTTTACCTTGAATATATAAGAAAAAGCAGATTTTCTTCATTCGACATTATATCGATGCCCGCAGTACTTCAACTTGCTGTAAGTTAACCGCTCTAAATTTACCTAAAATATATTAAAAAAAGGCAGAATTTCTTTATTTAATACTATATCAATGCCGGCATTACTTCAACTTGCTGCAATTTAACCTAAAATATATAAGAAAAGGCAGATTTTTTTTCATTCGATGTTATATCGATGCCCGCAATACTTCAACTTTCTGTAATTTAACCTAAAATATATAAGATAAAGCAAATTTCTTCATTCGATATTATATCGATGCCCGCAATACTCCACTTTTCTTTAATTTAATCTTAAATATAAAAGAAAAAACAGATTTTCTTAATTCGATATTATATCTATGTCCGCAGTACTCCAACTTTCTGTAATTTAACCTAAAATATAACAGAAAAGGCAGATTTTCTCCATTCGATATTATATTGAAGGCTGCAATATTTCAACTTGCTCTAATTTAACCTAAAATATATTAGAAAAGGCAGATTTTCTTCATTCGATATTATATTGATGTCTGCAATAGTTCAACTTGCTGCAATTTAACCTAAAATATATAAGAAAAGGCAGATTTTATTTTTAAATAGTATATAAGCCCAAAACATGTGATACTCTATATGTTAATATTTTTTAAAGTTGTAAAGTTTCAGTTGTAAAAATCTATATTATTTTTCAAAAAATAGAAATAATGGTACGACCAGTTGATTTCAGGGGTGGGGATTGGGCGATGTTGTAAATAAATACTTTAATCTTGGTTCCAGCTGGGACTTATATTAGTCGCGGGTCCCAGAGATAAAGAAAATAAATATTTTAATCCTACCTCCCCTGGAAATAAATAATTCATTTGTTCGAAGTTTTCATGAAAATAAATAACTTTTCTAGGCAAAGAAAACGGGCAAATATATCTATAAAATGTGGACTATTGAATGAAAGTAGTAAAGGCACGTTATACATGATACACGAAATGAACGGAGAACGTTACATGATACACGCAACCCGGACACGCACACGCTTTTCGCGACGAGTGCACACCATGAGCGCTAATTTGGGAATGTTGAACGTTTCCATTGCTGTAACCTTAAAGCACTCAGGGCTCTATGACAGGTCAGAGCAGTCAGGATTCTATGACAGGTCAAAGCAGTCAGGGCTCTACGACAAGAAGAGGTAAAATCAGTCAGGATTCTATATGACCTGAACATCTCAGAGCAGTCAGGGCCCTAGAATAGTTCTAAAGTTTACTTAGAGTAGCTTTTATGACTGCTCTATGACTGGTCTAAGTTAACTTGAAAACGGTCCTAAGTTAGCTTAGAAGAGCTTTTATGACTGGTTTATAAAGACAACCTGGCGAGAGGTTATGTCTGCACCCTACTGTATAACCAATATTTAGGGCTTGCTATATGATGTGAGGTTCCTCACTTTGTTAAAGACCGTACGGTGACCCGAGGATGCTTTGTTTTGGGTCGTTTTTACCTGGATATGGGATGTTGTCTCCTTGACATTTACCCCATTTCCTTTCTTTTTCATATTACATCAATAATGTATATATAAATTGAAAATAAACGTATTACATTGACGTTTAGACATTTTAGAAGAAAAAATGTAAGATTATGTTTCCAATAAACATATTTGTTATTTTTAAATCTAAACATTTGTATATATATTCAAGAATTACTGGTGAGAATCCTCCCAAAACTATCGTAATTGTAGATAAATAATGGTATGTGAGCTTGGAACTAAAAAAAAAATACATAAATATCTTACAACAAATTCTAGGATTTAATAGAAATTATTAGAACAATTGCAATTGTTATAAAAACGAATATGTACGAAGTAGACATATTTCATTTAGTAATTTGATATATTATTTTATATCTTAAACACAAAATAATATTCAATACACGTAAAATGACGTAAAAACATGACCAAGAACAATCAAACGTCGTTTCTAAATTGTTTTCCTTAATTCAGCTTCAGTTTATATATCAAGTGCAATATACAGAACGAAATTAACGGCCAACCCGGGGTATACGGAATTTGTAAGTAATGTTGAATTCTCATAGAAAAACTTAAAGATACATCGATATTCAACCAATGCGATAGTTTTACGCATATGTAAAAGAACATGTTTGTCACTTTGTACAAAAGTATTGTGCGCTCACATTTGGAATGTGGAAGTTATAAACGACAAACTATGTTTAAGCAAGAAACCTTAATTATGATTGTTGATGTGCAGAGATCCAACATCGAAGCTACAGTGATGGACTGAGATATATAGGTTTACCATCATTACAATATATAAAGTTAATATCTGATAAGAATCGACTACAGCAGCTTCTTTACTGGAAATTTCTGACTTATGTGACATTTTTTGCTGTGCATATTTCTGAACCTTAATTTTGTGCATTATGAAATGGGCATCAAAATCTGACCAATGAACAAAAAATAACATTTACATTACTGCCTTTAGTTTCTCTGTAATGGTAATTACTACCTCAAATCTGTCAACATTCTGTAGTAAATTAATTTCATAAGCAATAAAATGAAATAAACTGTTGACACAGAATATGTCTCCCCTTTCCCATGCATCGCATGAATCTGCACATTTATCTTCAGCAGCAGCCATGATACCAAATGTATCGGTGATCACAAATGATCACAATCATGATAATGCAACTGCATACCAAGAATCAATGGGCTACTATGAGTGGTTGATGTTAAACGGACAAAAGAAAAAACTTGATCATTTGATAAACAGTGCAAAATTTCAAAGTCAGTGGAGCATGACTGCGGGGGCATAGACATTAAAAGCCACTGAAACCGATTTGTACTGATGTTAATGCAACTGCATACTAAATATCAATGGGCAACTAAATGTGGTTGATATTAAACAGACCCAAGAAAAAACTTAAACATTGATAAACAGTTCAAAATTTCAAAGTCAGTGGAGCATGACTGCAGGGGAATAGACATAAAACGCCACTGAAACTGAGCTGCAATTATGCTAATGCAACTGCATATTAAGTATCAATGGGCAACTATGAGTGGTTGATGCTAAATAGACACAAGAAAAAACTTAAACATTTGGAAAAAACAATTCAAAATTTCGAAGTCAGTGGAGCATGACTGCAGGGGCATAGACATAAAACGCCACTGAAACTGAGCTGTACTGATGCTAATGCAACTGCATACCAAATATCAATAGGCTGGCACAAACGATTGATGTTAAACAGACCCAAGAAAAAACTTAAACAATTGTGGACGCCACCGCCACCGGAATCACCATACCTATGTCTCGCTTTTTTCGACTATCGTCGAAGGCTCGACAAAAGCATTATCAGTACGTATCAGAAATGTAAACCAGTGGATAATAGGAAACATTTTCAATGGCTGAAAATTATAACCATATGCAACAATCTGGCAGGGAACTACACAGGAAAAAGAACACAAATAAGACAATAGACAAACGTAAATAACGGTAAAAACGAGGGAACATCGAATTTTGCCTCTTTTTTGGCCCTTTGTTTCCTAAACAGATGGAACCCCTTTGGGCTTCTTGCTTATTGAAAACGGTTTCAATGCATGTTTAAACATGCTATAAAAAACCTACAGCAAAAGAAAGACTGCATCAAAATCTACCCCCCCCCAAAAAAAAAATAGAAAAATATTTTTTCTATTTGCCTCAATTGGCAAAAATGGTAAATGCTACATTAAATCTGTCAACATACTTCAATTGTGCAGTTTTATTAGCAATGCAATAAAGCAAACCGCGTCTCAATAATATAAATAATAAAGATTCTACAATCAAATATGTGAAAACACTCATTTTAGCCCCTTTTTGACCTCTGTGAACTTGACCGTTGACCTTGCCTTTTTGAGGAATGAGGAATTAATTTCCGAAATGGCCATCCAGCGCATTAAAATTATTGCTGTTGGAGTTATGTGTTATGGTCTCATGTTCGTTTACTCCATATCCTTTTGTAAAATATGCTTTTTAAGTGTCTGCTTCATTATCAAATAACTTAATTCCGAAATAACTCTGAATTTATTTTCTGCATATGCGCATTTCGACAACTTATGTCTCTTCAGTGCAGATTAAATCTAATCGTTAGGAAGACCATAAACCCAAAGAGGTTTAAAAACAAAACGAGTGAGGATAATAACATAATAACAGAACAGATTTGTTACAAGCCTAAGTCCAAACGGTAAAAGGGCAAAGAAGGTACGAATCCACCGGAAAAAACTGTCCAAGGTAATTGGAATTCAAATGTGTGCAAGTTGCTGGTTTTTTTTTCACCTGCGTCATACCTAGGCGGTCGACCATACTGACAGGTACAATGGATGTAGAAATGTAGGATTAAACCCCGAGGTTATATCAACATCATATCCAAATAATTTGACCCATACTTTTTTGCAATCGGAAGTTGTAGCATTTCTTCTGTAACCCTACCGGTATATTCTACAGTTTATTTTAAATAGTACATTCGATAGCCGATCATTCTCAATCTGAGGAGAGCCATGGAGGCAACACCGCAAAATCGAAATGGTTCAGTTCTTCTGAAAATACTTAAAAATACTTAACATACTGCTATCAGGGGCTCATACTACTATTGTTGAAATGTTATTGTTGTTTCATCTTTTGTTTCTATTGATCCAGTTTGCATTATCTCTTTATCTAACTGTATTTGAACCCTATATTTACATGTTTTTTAGCTCACCTGGCCAAAGGCCATGTGAGCTTTTGGCATCACTCGGCGTCCGTCGTCCGTCCGTCCGTCCGCTAACTTTTATTCAAAGATCTTCTCCTCTGAAACTACTAGACCAATACTTACCAAACTTGGCCTGAATCATCACCAGGGTATGCACTTTCAAGTTTGTGATTTTTATGTCCTGACCAAACAACATGGCCGCTGTTACTAAAAATAGAACATAGGGGTAAATTGCTTTTTTTGCAAATTTCTCGAGAACCGTTACAGATATCAAAAATCTGACATCAGGTAAAAATGATCAGCATGATGAGATCTACCCACTGTGCAATTTTGAAGAAAATCTGAAAACCCATCTCGGAGTTAAAGCCCTTTTTCTGTAAAATTTTCAAAATTTTTGCATTTTTTATTTTTTATTTCGAAAAGTGTAACAGATAGAGGTCAAGTGTAAATTGCAAAAATGTTCAGCATATCAAGATCTACCCACCCTGAAATTTTGAAGAAAATCCATAAACCCTTGTAGGAGTTATTGCCCTTTTTTCACCGAATTTTAAAAATTATCGTATTTTTCATCTTTTATTTCCAAAAATAAAGAAGATGAAGGTTAAGTGTAAATTGATAAAAATGTTTGCCATGCTGTGGTAACTTTAAAACTGATATTGAAAATTGTTCCTTGACCGCCATTTTCAAAATGGCCGCCAAAAAAGGCGGGAAAATTCAACATTGTCCGATTTCAATGAAATTTGGTTTCCAAATAGATATTGATGTTGCGACTTCAAAAGCAGTCTTAAAAATTGTTCGTTGACCGCCATTTTCGAAATGGCCGCCAAAAAAGGCGGGAAAAACTGTCCAAGGTAATTGGAATTCAAATGTGTGCAAGTTGCTGGTTTTTTTTCACCTGCGTCATACCTAGGCGGTCGACCATACTGACAGGTACAATGGATGTAGAAATGTAGGATTAAACCCCGAGGTTATATCAACATCATATCCAAATAATTTGACCCATACTTTTTTGCAATCGGAAGTTGTAGCATTTCTTCTGTAACCCTACCGGTATATTCTACAGTTTATTTTAAATAGTACATTCGATAGCCGATCATTCTCAATCTGAGGAGAGCCATGGAGGCAACACCGCAAAATCGAAATGGTTCAGTTCTTCTGAAAATACTTAAAAATACTTAACATACTGCTATCAGGGGCTCATACTACTATTGTTGAAATGTTATTGTTGTTTCATCTTTTGTTTCTATTGATCCAGTTTGCATTATCTCTTTATCTAACTGTATTTGAACCCTATATTTACATGTTTTTTAGCTCACCTGGCCAAAGGCCATGTGAGCTTTTGGCATCACTCGGCGTCCGTCGTCCGTCCGTCCGTCCGCTAACTTTTATTCAAAGATCTTC
>MJUU01033129.1:0-43877 GCA_002080025.1 Modiolus philippinarum | reverse complement strand
GTAAAAATGATCAGCATGATGAGATCTACCCACTGTGCAATTTTGAAGAAAATCTGAAAACCCATCTCGGAGTTAAAGCCCTTTTTCTGTAAAATTTTCAAAATTTTTGCATTTTTTATTTTTTATTTCGAAAAGTGTAACAGATAGAGGTCAAGTGTAAATTGCAAAAATGTTCAGCATATCAAGATCTACCCACCCTGAAATTTTGAAGAAAATCCATAAACCCTTGTAGGAGTTATTGCCCTTTTTTCACCGAATTTTAAAAATTATCGTATTTTTCATCTTTTATTTCCAAAAATAAAGAAGATGAAGGTTAAGTGTAAATTGATAAAAATGTTTGCCATGCTGTGGTAACTTTAAAACTGATATTGAAAATTGTTCCTTGACCGCCATTTTCAAAATGGCCGCCAAAAAAGGCGGGAAAATTCAACATTGTCCGATTTCAATGAAATTTGGATTCCAAATAGATATTGATGTTGCGACTTCAAATCTGGTGTTGAAAATTGTTCCTTGACCGCCATTTTCAAAATGGCCGCCAAAACAGGCGGGAAAATTCAACATTGTCGGATTTCAATGACATTTGGTTTCCAAATAGATATTGATGTTGCGACTTCAAAAGCAGTCTTAAAAATTGTTCGTTGACCGCCATTTTCGAAATGGCCGCCAAAAAAGGCGGGAAAATTCAACATTGTCGGATTTCAATGACATTTGGTTACCAAATAGACATTGATGTTGCGCATTCAAACCTTGTGTTGAAAACTGTTCGTTGACCAACATTTTCAAAATGGCCGTCAAAAAAGGCGGGAAAATTCAACATTGTCCAATTTAAATGAAATTTGATTTCCAAGTAGATATTAATGTTGCAACTTCAAAACCAATGTTGAAAATTGTTTGTTGACTGCCATTTACAAAATGACCTCTCGACTTCAAAACTGGTGTCGAAAGTGGTTCTTAGCAAGAACGTTTTTTGTCAAAAAAGACCAACAAAGAAATATAGTAAAACTTCATCAGACTCTAAAAACAGTTCAAGATATTGGAGGTGTTTGAGCTACAAAAATTTGAGAAACTGAAGATCAACTGTATAACTTGCAATGTTCCCTTGATTGTGGCAACTGAAAGCCAGGTGAGCGATACAGGCTCCTGGGAGCCTCTGGTTTTCTACCTACCTTCACGTGTATATATTTAATGATTTTTATTTTTCAGGATGAATTAAGAGAAGTCTATATTTTTTCTACTATAACACAATGGCTGCTGGTGTTGTCTCTAATATTCTTTTTAATGTCGTTCATTGGATGTTTTAAAGAAGTAAAGATTGTACAAATATATGTACAGGTGAAGGAAGATGCCCTAGACGACGGAAATTACTGAAAATGGCTTGATTGTTGCGTGCTTATAAAACAAGTAAATAAAAAAAGAAAGTTCTAATGTAATACATTCACAGAAAAATAACTAATTGAATAAAGGTTATTTATTTGGTACAAATGGGTACAATAGTTTGTTGAATTACCTCATTCACATTTTATTTGCCAACTAACTAATAATTCTTTGGGGAATCCACTTCTCCCAAAGTTTGGTATATTTGTACCAATGTTCAACACTAAAGGTAACAGAGTCGGGCAAATGTGTAAACGAGATCCTGTTCTGGACGAATCGTAGAACGAAAGAAGCTTTGAATTGGCTTTGAATTTTGTATAATTACGGTTATATTTTGTATGCATAACTGGTATAAATGTTTGAAAAATGTCAAAGTTTAAAGCAGTAAACTTCACTTATAACATCTCCTTGTATAAAAAGTGACCCTCATGGAAATAGTGCCAAAATATAAATCCTTTTCAAGACATCAAGACGAAAAAAAAAACATTATCCTTCATCATTTGGATAACAAAAATAGCAATTTGAATACGATATCCAAATTGGGCAGTTTTTTAAGAGAATTAGTTTTGTTATTTCAATGGCATATAATGAAAGATAATACATGAGAAACTTCATGATTTTAGCAATGGGATGACATTTTGTCACCCGTTTTAATGATGATGCATTTCGCGTTCCGAGACATTTTAAGAACAACTGATTTTCACAAAATTCAAAATCACCACAATTGTAAATGATTAAATGTTCAACGCAGAAAGATAGGGGAGTGTGTGATAATATATTTTGAATAATACTGAAGATGAAATTGTGAAAATATGCCAGGATTTTGAAGTTTCAAACATCATTTTTACAATACTTCACCAATCGCGTCTTAAATTTTCAACCATAAACGTCCATTGAAAAACCTTACCACTGACGACATGAAGTCTATAAATCACAAGATTGTTCATCATCTTAATTTTCTGAATCACCATACAGATATAGCCCCTGTGGTCACGTCATACCGGGAGATTTGAGTATCATTGAAAACAAGTCTTTCCGTGATGTCCTTGCAAAAGGGCCTAAATTCCGAGAACCTCGTTCCATCAACTGGGAACAAAGTTTCAAACTTCTTATGGATGTTGTAGAGTACTACGCCAGAAAATAGATTAAGCGTGAACAAGATGAAGACCTTGATTCCCTTCAGGCTGAGAGGTGAATGATTCTTAAACGAATCAATCAGCTACGAGGGTCAATGAGAACTAAAGCATCGTCAATTTTCCAAAATGCTGATGTTTCCAGTTACTTGTCCTCCATTCATGACAAATATGTCATCGTTCCTGCCGATAAGGCCCCAAATAATATCATTTTTATTTGCAAAAATATTATATAAATTGTTCAAAGAAAGAACTAGGCATTGATAATTCCAAAGGCAATCCAACTTACGCAGATACTACTCTGTCAAAGGAGGAGATATTACAGAACCATAAATCTGTTTTGCTTTCCTTCGTGATTTCCACCAAGGATGAAGACACAGATCTCCCCTCTTTGTACTGGGTACCTAAATTACAAAAATTACAAAAAATACAAAGAACGATACATCGCTGGATCTGCTAAATGCTCTACAAAACCTATATCTAAATTGCTTACCTCCATCTTGACAGCTGTTAAAGAAGACCTTCAAAAATACTGTGATACTTGCTTTTCAAGAAGCGGTGTAAATGAAATGTGGATTTTGAAAAACTCCAAAGATCTACTTGACATCTTAAACGCTAGACCATTATCACACTTTAACAGCATTAAAACGTTCGACTTCTCCAAACTTTACACTACTATTCCTCATGAACAACTAAAATCTCGACTGAAAGGTTTAATTCATAGATGTTTTTCACGTTAGAACGATGAACGAAGATAAAGGTACAGTGTCGTAGGTACAAACAAGCCTACTTTGTGAAAAATGACTCCGAATCGGAGAAAAAAATATACAGAGGGAGAAGTGATTAAAATGTTAGAGTTTCTGATCGACAATATATTTGTCCAGTTTGAAGGACTTTTTTTCAACAGACTATCGGAATTACAATGGGCACAAACTGTGCGCCTCTCCTAGCCGATCTGATTCTTGACTCTTATTAGGCTAAATTCATCAAAGGGCTTCTTTAAAATGAAGATAAAAACTGGCCCAATCCTTCAATTTTAGCTTCCATTATATAGATGATATTTTGTCACTAAACAATCCTCTCTTTGGTGATTTTCTTCATCTGATCTATCCAAAAGAGCTCGAAATTAAGGATACCACAGACACTTCTACATCAGCCTCGTTCCTTGAACTTCATCTTGAAATTGACAACAGACTTCAAACTACGCTGAAGACAAACGCGATGACTTCACCTTTCCAATAGTAAACTTCCTTTTCTTTGTAGCAACATCCCAGCAGCGCCGGCAAATGGAGTTTACGTCTCCCAGCTCATTCGCTATTCAAGAGCCTGTGTTCAATGCAGCGACTTCCTTGATAGAGCCCGGTTGCTCACAAATAGGCTACATCAACAAGGGTATGTTACCCAAAACTTGAAGTCATCCCTCCAGAAGTTTTGTGGACCGCTACGGGATATCTGTTTCCCAGATGACTACAGATCTTTCCCTTTAAAGCTTAAAATTGTTGTTTCCTCTACCGGATTTGACATGTTCAACACGGCGGTTGTCTTAAGTCTACCGGTGTACCTGATATCACCCATGGTTTTTATTGGGTCGTGTTGTTCATCTTTGTGTGTGATTATCTTCATTTTTCTTTTCTGTGCCGTACTCATGTTGTGTCTCTGTTTCTTTTTTTCCGATGTTGCCATTGTCAATGGATTATTCGTTTTGGATTGACGGTTCGGTTCTCACTTACTTTGTAAGTATATTTTAAGAAATTTTCAAAGAGAGAAAACTCTTAATAGAATCAAACGTCCTGTTCATCTGACTATTTTTTCATACTTCATTTATTTTTTACTAAAAAAAACTTCTTTAAACCATGTAAGCTTTATACCAATGTACATTTTTAGTCAGTATATTTGGAGGTTTCTTTGGGTAAACAGCGTAGGATGATTGGAAGCTCTTAATGGCTAAATTATCTTAAAATCAAAGTGTCTGATTTTTTAAAAATCATAAACATGATAAATTGATCAGCTAAAAAAATGGGCACAACCTTTTGACAACTGAGTATACATTCCGATAGCTCTTACCTTAGAGATTTATATTGGCCATTCATCAACCCCTAAAATTAAATTGCCAAATAACGAATAACTAGTCATTTCTTAGCTGATACTTGTTTTTCATTTAGATCTTTTTGGTTGTTTGTTGTCAATCAGGTTTTGCAAATTCCTTTAAATGTTTAGATTTTATCTGCTCTGAAGAGACCTAAGCTGTCAAAATGGCCATAAGTATGCAGCAGTTTAATTCAAAGTAACTTCGATATTGTGTTATCTATACTATTGGAATATAAGCATATATTCCTATTGGATACCATATATTATAATTAGGGTTATTCCCAATCTGTAAATTACACCACACTCATACCATAGAATATTTGCACTTCCCCCAACCACTTACAGGCTAACAACATACATCATGAAAACAGATATGTTCAAGGATTTTTATGCAATGGCAATGGAAAATAAATATTTTAGTGGGCACCAGAATGATTACATAAACAATAATCATATTGAAAATCACGGAATATTTTCACACAAACGAAGTCAAAAGGTACTTTTAAATTGCTTCTTTTTAATAATTTTTAGTCAGTATATTTGGTTTTTGATGTCTTGTGTTTTCTGATAATTAAGGGTTTACCTAATAATTTATTTTGATTGTGCGTAAATTGTCCGGAAACAAAGCTGTATGGTTGTCATATTTTGCCGGATTTTAATTTTCGAGCTATTTGCCTTTTACATGGTAAGCGCGAAAATATACATCAGCAAATATTTCAATATAAATATAATATAAATGAATATAATAACTACGAATCCACGAATATAAAACAGATAAATTAAAGACTGAAAAAAGCAAATTTGTACCGCTAATATAAAGCACTGTACAGTACTTCATATATTATTCATTCATACGACCAGAATAAGTTAACCAAGACTCGATCATGGATATACAACAGAGGCAAGGATTGGAGTTGTGGGTAAGAATATTGATACTCAAGTCGAAGACTGAATTGTACAGAACATATATTCTGATAAAAAAAAAGATTTTTGAGATCTTGCACATGTATGCAGAAATGCAGAAGGATAGGAAATACAATTTTGAACAGACATTAAATTGAACCATACATTCGACAGTTGAATTATTCAGTGCCTTTTCAACCTTTTACCAGATTTATAAATTTTGTTATTGTTTAGTTAAGTGTGACAGCTAAATGTTGGTGATATAAATGCAATATAGTAATGAAGTCTATAGTGTGACATAGAAACACTAATATTATACTTAACAAGATTTATCTTGGATTCATTGTAAGTGGAACTTTTTTTTTTGAGTATACACTGTAAGTTTTTGTGCTATCTCATCGGAAATCAGAACCGTTTTTTTCCTAACACTGGCTAGTTTGCTAGTATCGCTAAAAAGTCCGCTTGCCGAGTCCCTAAAGTTGCTTAGGTTTTTATTATGTTTTTTGCGGCTATCGGCCTCGTATTTAAGTTTGTAGTGAGAAAAGTCATTTACCTCTCCCAATTTTGTTTGCCCCTTGTTCAGTATATTTGTTAATGTCAAAAACTCCTGTAAAACGCATCAAATCAAAGATATCTCAATTGTCAAAAATATCATTAAATTTAAAACGACGGGATATATCTTTACGAGCTCCAAAAGGACTGAATTACCAATTCTAGTGCAGCTGCCGGTGAAAATATCCCTTTCTGATTTCGCTAAGGTTACGACTTATATGTAATATTTTTAAGGTAATAAGTGGAATCTACAAAGAGATGAGTATTACCTTAACAGATTTTTGGTATTGCTCTCCAAAGGATCATAGAACTGTTAATTTTTGCTCACCTGATAATCATTTATTCAGCCAGGCCACCAAACATTAATCAATAAAATGAGTATTTCTAAAGAAATTCATGGTTAAACCACGGAATTGGACTACTAACAATAACCACATTTCTCTTGATACCTTCTGGGTGTCTGTATGGGAATGCGAGTACAATCAATCGTACCAAGTATACCAGAAATCCAAATTTCTCTTCGATCTCTTGTACAATTTCAGGTATCTAGTTTTTTTGTTGGTGTGCACTTAATTACTTTGACAATATCAAAAACTGTAAAAAAAGCTTACAAATAAATCAATAAAATTTTTGTTACTAAAGAAAATCTTATGAACATAAGTAACGATTTACACATTAATCTTGATTTTCTTAAGATGGCTTATAGGAATGTGGGTCCCGTCTATCTTGCAAAATACAACCTAAATCACCATTTACCTACATATTCCTCTAAATATCTGGTATCTGTTTTTTTTTTTCATGCAATACACTTTAATAATTACTTTTCGCAGAATGCACTTGAGAGATTTTTGACAATTTCAAAACTGTGTAATCATATACTCTGAATTAGTTTGCAATAACTTGCAATGTCATCAGACTAGATACTTTCTTGATAAAAATAAGGAACTGTTCTTCAAGACAAGACTTCTTGATTGAAATTAGCAGTTAAGGTTCTCAATTCAAAAACAATTAATTTGAATTAATGGAAAACGCCTTCGCAAGTCTTTCTCACGGGTTCACTATGATATGCTGAAACTACATAGTCTTCATAAGGGATAATTCCATTCTTCATAAGTCGAGTTCATGGCAATGCACTGCAGTTAAAATGTATGACTGTTACATAAGATAAGAGATGCTTCATATTCACTTAGTAAATCAAACAATAGAAATGAGCGAAGCCTTCACACCTTTTTATGTTACACAGAAGAATTTTTTGTTATTCGAAGCAATAATACTTTTTGCAGTTTGAAAACTACATGTAAATCGGTTTGATCTGTAATCAAAAAATGAAACAGGTTTTGATGATGCATATACGCCCAACCAAACAAATAATCTACAAGCGAACTTGTAACGCGTGTTCTCTGTAAATAATAAAACACCGAAGTTACTGTGAATTCAGTTTCTGGATATGCGCATTTCGACTACTTATGTGTCTTCCATGCAGATCAAATAAAAAAAGTTAGGAAATCAATGAACCGGAAAATGTGTAAAACCTGAAAGAGAACCAATTACCAAAGGGATCTAAAAAGGCAAGCCAAAGCAATCTAAAGGCAGAGCTATGAATTAGGGAATTACTAGTACTCCTTAGGTTTTAACAAAATTTCCATGTATTTTAAATAAGTCAAGTTTTAAAATAAAATCAGTTATCGGGCTAGTACCGAAGTACTGGCTACTGTGTTGGTGAATAGCCTCGGGAACTAACAGTCCACCAGCAGTGGCATCGGTCCAGTGGTAATAAGTAACAAAATACCGAAGTTTATGTGAATTTAGTTTCTGCATATGCACATTTCCACAACTTATGTCTCTTCAGTATTATTAGGTATCAATGACCAGGTCAATGGAGGATTAATGTTGCATATATATGTATATATGGCATCAGTTATTGAAGCGAGTAGAGTGGTAATATCTCCGCCATTCTGTAAACTAGAGGGACTGCTGAATGCAGGAGGGCCCCGCAATAGGCAGTCACTTCCTTTGTACCAAATTATCAACATTTATTTATGAAAATATTTTAAAATTAACATTCTGTTTGAGATTTTTTTGATGAAATACTCCTTTTTATTTATTTTAATTCTGCAATTGCATTGTGGGCGAGATATTATAACCACATTGAAATGAATTGGTTGCTTCATAATCATATATACATGTGCAATTAAAATATAATATCTGCAAATAAGTGTCTCTTTTCTTAGCAAAAGAATTCTAAGTATGGTTGATATATCAAGAGACGAATCTTATCCTGGTTCTGTACATATTGAACTGAATTATCTTGAGCTTACTAAATAAATCCTTGAATTCTTAAATTGTTGATTACTGTACAGAAAAGTTCACTTTCACTATACAACTCATCATCATGAAGCTTTACACCAAATATCAAATCATTCCTAGTTGTAGAGGCAAAGAAAACTTTGACGAAAATTTCATCCATAGAGTGGTATAATAAAAAGTTAAAGTATCGGCAAACAGGAAGTAGTGGCACGGCAAACCTGAAAATAGCTTACATGATACGACTCATCATCATGAAGCTTTAGACCAAATATCATATCATTCCCAGTTGTAGAAGCCAAGAAAACTTTGACGAAAATTTTCATCAATAGAGTGGTACAATAAAAAGTTAAAAAGTATCAGCAAACAGGAAGCAGTGGCACAGCAAACCTGAAAATAGCTTACACGATATAACTCATCATCATGAAGCTTTAAACCAAATATCAAATCATTCCCAATTGTAGAGGCCAAGAAAAAATTGACGAAAGATTTCATCCATAGAGTGGTACAATAAAAAGTCAAAGTATCGGCAAACAGGAAGTAGTGGCATGGCAAACTTGAAAATGGCTTACACGATACAACTCATCATCATGAAGCTTTTGACCTAATATTAAATTATTACCAGTTGTAGAAGCCAAGAAAACTTTGACGAAAATTTACATCCATAGAGTGATACAATAAAAAGTTGAAAAGTATCAGCAAACAGGAAGTAGTGGTAAGACAAACCTAAAAAAAACTTACACGATATAACTCATCATCACGAAGCTTTAGACCAAATATCAAATTATTCCCAGTTGTAGAGGCCAAGAAAACTTTGACGAAAATTTTCATCCATAGAGTGATACAATAAAAAGTTGAAAAGTATCAGCAAACAGGAAGTAGTGGTAAGACAAACCTAAAATAGCTTACACATTACAACTCATCATCATAAAGCTTTAGACCATATATCAAATTATTCCAAGTTGTAGAAGCTAAGAAAACTTTGACAAAATTCGTCTATAGAGTGGTACAATTAAAAGTTAAAGTATTGGCAAACAGGAAGTAGTGGCACGGCAAATCTGAAAAAAGCTTACACAATACGACTCATCATCATGAAGTTTTAGACCAAATATCAAATTATTCCCAGCTGTAGAAGCCAAGAAAACTTTGATGAAAATTTTCATCCATTGAGTGGTACAATAAAAAGTTAAAAAGTATTGGCAAACAGGAAGTAGTAGCACGGCAAACCTGAAAATAGCTTACACGATACAACTCTTCTTCATGAAACTTTACAACAAATATCAAATCATTCCTAGTTGAAGAGGCCCAGAAAACTTTGACGAAAATTTTCATCCATAGAATGGTGCAATAAAAAGTTAAAGTATCGACAAACAGGAATAGTGGCATGTCAAACCTGAAAATAACTTACACGATACAACTCATCGTCATGAAGCTTTAGACCAAATATCAAATTATTCCCAGTTGTTGAGGCCAAGAAAACTTTGACAAAAATTTTCATCCAAAGAGTGATATAATAAAAGTTAAAGTATCTGTAAAGAGGAAGTAGTGGCACGGCAAACCGGAAAATTGCTTACACGGTAAAACTCATCATCATAAAGCTTCAGACCAAATATGAAATCATTCTCACCTGTAGTAGCCAAGAAAACTTTGACCCCAAAAAATTGTTGACGGACGGACGGACGGACGGACAAAGTGAAAACTATCTCGATGCGGGGCCCTAATTAGTTAATTCTTAATAATGTACTAATAATTGATGAAGATGAAAAAGCGTTGTTAAATTTGCTGAATCTTGTCATGCATTTATAGGGATTTCGTTCCATGTACATTACCTCCATATTCCTTTATTTGTTAATAAAATACGGATAGCATAACTGCACAAAATAATGATCAATCCTAGAATTAATTAACATTTTATTTAAACATTTTGATTGTTAAGGGTGTCACCGGCCTAGGCTCTAAAAGATACTGTAAAAAAGTCATGGTGACAAAAAGTTTTACATATTCTTCTTTAACAACTTCTATCAAGAAAATATGCTGTCAAAGTAAAATTGTTTCGCTAAGATGATATTTATAATTGTGATATTACACAGATAAAATTAAGTAGTAGTCTTTTCTTCTTCATCTAACAACCAGTATGTCGTCATGATACCCTTTCCCTGTATAAAAATTAAAACGGATAATTTAATTCTTTGTCTAAATCCTATTCCTTGAAAAATTTGAGTAAGTAAAGTTAATATTGTCGACCAACCCGTCGCTAATTCCATAAAAAATCTATAACTTTAGCAGTAATAGTACATTTTGTGTATATATTTCACAGCTGATTCGTTTCTGTAGATCATTCACTTTCCAAATTGACCCTGAGAAAAGAGCAAAACTACTATCTCGGAACTACTGAGTCAAGGATATGTTCGGGTTTGTTACTTATCTCTTTTCAGATATCCTATAACCGTTACTATGATCACAGATACATATGATATGTCAATTATACAATAGGAAACATGATCCAGGCTTTTCTTTTCGACACTTTTTCGACACATTTAAGAAGTGACAAAAATTGGCAATTGGTATGGAATGTATAGCATATCAAAATAACTGAGGTATTTTCGCTTAGTTGTGTTGAATCTTGCATGTCAGGCATGCATTTGAAAGTCTTGATGGAACATCAACATCCATTCCGATAATTTGATAAGAGGCTTGTGGCAATTTGATATCTTACAAATATAAATGTTTTCATTTTTCTCATTTCCATATAATGGATATTTAAAAAAAAAATGATAAGCTTGTCAGGCTTTTATATTTCAATTTTCCCATCTATTCTAATCAATTTTTTATTTAACAATTAGAAATATCCAAAATTTTAGGATTACTTCAATTTTATATGTCCAAATGAACTCCAACTTAATGTTACTATGTATATACAAATAAAACGCTGGACGATGGAAACAAAACTTTCGATAATCGTGATAATTTTGACTTTCTTATAGTGAATTCAATTCTTGAAATTTTCCCACACTTACCATTCATTTGCTATTGTCGTGTCGGTAATTCACACAAGGATTTTGTCAACAGTGCGAAACTACTGTCTTAAAATCAAATTTTTATACTAAACACAGATTCTCAAACACTGTTGCAATTGTCATAGAGAAGTTTTACGTTGTCACCATGATTTAACAGGATGTCACAATGTTTATATACAGCTAAAGTCCAAACTTAATAATCAAACTAAAGAATATCGACTTTGAAAAAAATTCGACTTTACATTGACAGTGTAAAGGGTGTTACTCATGAATCATGCTAACCATTCCGGAACATCTGATGATACCTCCATGAGGGTCCACACTACTTGTACTCTAGTTTGATTTAAACATATTGATTTATCCTGGACTGGGAAACAAGTTATTGGAAATTATATTTATCCCTCTCTAGCTTGCGAATACGAGATTAGCCTTCATAACGGCCAAGTTAAGCTTACCCCCTATCAAACCCTATGAAGGGGTCTTTAACGTGCTCGATGCCTGCCATTTGTCGTCTCTTCCCAAAACAAATTCAGAATTTCACAGTTGATTCATTACTGTCGAGCATGTAGTTTGTACAGTGATTTTTTAACAGCGCAAAACACTGTGTGAAAATCTGCTTAGTCAGGGATTTTTTCAGCCTATATTTTATTCAACCCTCAAGAAATTCTATGGCTGTCACCAAAACATCCTTGAAAGATATAACTTATCAGTATCCTAAATAAAAGAGGACATTTTCAGCTAGATTCACGTCTTCCCAAATTTGATTACACCGATTTTTGACTTTTTCCTAGATTACTCACTTACAGTATGACAGGTGCAGTAAACAGAGCAGCACATGTTTATTCTTCCGGACCACCTAATCTCGCTCTCGGCTCACAATGTCAGTGCTTTAGTTGTTTTGAGTTGTCTTGTTAGATTTTAGTGTGTGTCTTCGTTAGTGGTGCTTTTGGTACCGATCTGTTTTTGTCCGTGTTTGCATACTAAAGTGATTATTAAAGCTTTTCAAAATTTAACTATGATACTGTTTGAGGGTTATAGAAGTTAGACGTATCATGGTTTTAACTGGCTTTGTCTTAGGGTAAGAAAATGACGATAACCAATTAGCTACCTAACAGATCTTTCAAAAACATTTTGCTTCACTGAACGTGTTACGGGTGCTGTTAACAGAGCAGGACATGCTCACCCTTCCAGAGCACCTGATGTCAGTCTTAAGTTTCATGGGAGCTCACACTCTGAGTGCCATGATTTTGAATGTTGTGTTTTTTTTTATTTCTGTGCTTTGTACCTGTCTAATGTCATTGTTTTCTGTGTTCTCGTTTTGGCTATGTCTTTGGAATTCGATTTTTGTTAATACTACTCCTTTGTTCCATCGGTATTCTACTGTCGTTGTTCCTAGCAAGTGGTGCGAAATGAGCCGAAAAAAGGTCCATTTAATTTTCATCCCGACCGTTGAATGAACCACAGACGTTTGATTTCGTAGGGCGACTTGCTAACCACTGCCCTACTGACTCTCTCTTGCTACAGTTTCAAAGCATTCCTGTTCTTTTTGCCAATTTGTTTTGAATTCTTCACGGCGTCTCCATTTGTATTACATCTTAAAATACTATGTTTTTAGTTGTGTTATTTTCGGAACTTCCATATTTTCTAGTTTTGCTTCGATATTAGTTTTAGTTGTAGGACTCATATGTATTCTGCAAGATGATATTTCCAAGAATTTACTAACTACATTTTGTATGTCGCGTTCATCGATCTACCATGGGCTCTCTTGCACTATTACCCAACACTTGAGGAGGAATAAGGCTGTTTTATAATCACATATCTATTTCTCTACCACTTGGTACCATTATACCTTTGCTATGAATATTACTAGAAAGATTACATTTGTTGTATTCATACTGAATTACATGACATTGTATGTTACTGGGAAATGTCGGAAACTTAAAACTTAATACGGATACCTACCTTTACTTGAATCTGACCCCTTTCTTCTACCAGAAAATTTCCAACACAGTCAAGTAAGGTTTTAGTTGTAGGACTTATATGTATTCTGCAAGCTAAAATGATATTTCCAAGCTAAGAATTTACTAATTACACTTTGTATGTCGCGTGCATCGATCTAACATGGGTTCTCTTGCACTATTACCTAACACTTGAGGAGGAATAAGGCTATATTTTATAATTACATATCTACTTCTCTACCACTTGGCACCACGATGCCTTTGCATATGGACTGCTAGTACCAGAGGGTATGCAACAGCCAAGAAGTCAGTATTTCGGTGATGACGTGAAAACCGGTCCAATTTTAAAACTTTCAAGATCAAAAATTTAATCTAAGTAGTATCTCCTTCGGGAAAAGCTTTGTCAGCTGATTAAGGCTTTCCATTTTGAATTTTTATCCATAGGTTATTTGTTGTCTATCTATACATTTTTCGGTTTATGGGCTTCCAGATATCTTACTTGGTGTGCAATAGAGAGGCAAGAGTTGTGAAAACTGCCATCTACAGAAACTGAAACCAAATTAACAAATTAATAGTATCTTTTGGTATTTAGTTATTAGTGAGTTGATTCATTTCTACTATTTACTTTTTTCTTTGACTTAAGTTTTGGGATAAATAATAGACACTTAAGGATGTAGTAAGGTGAGGTTTTTGAAATTCCAAAATATCATTCGGATTTCTCGGATTTTACCCATTATACCCAATATATTTTGCCCCATTACACCCAAATTTCTAGTCGTCAAAGTCTTCAGTAGGCCATTTAAAATTAGTACGCAATATTTCACTAGATTGTAGATTTTCTTTCCATGTGAAAGTAATCAGTAATATTTCCATGATATACTGACGTAGAAGTCCAAGAGAGCTTTTCCCGCCATTTTTTAAAATGTGAAGTATCTTGAAAACAAGGTCCTTCACCTATCAATTTTTTAGCTGATTTTATTCCTTTACCAATGCTCTTTTAATTTATGGTATCAATTTAAAATCGTAGATTTAATTAATTTCACCTTTCTACACCCTTAAGGCTGATTCTTGTGTACAGTCGGAACAAGATTTTTCCTAATATTATGAATTAGATTAATATCAGTCCTGTATATAATCTTATGCAAGTCAGTGATTCAAAGGACTAATTAGGAAGTTCCATAATTTTGTAGATGTTAAACATTAAATAAGAAACATTATGAAGAAGATGCCAGAAACCTGTATCGGTCACACTTACCGTGAATGTTACATAAAATAACAGGTCATTCTGTACTGTGTTAAATTATTCTTGGCGTTGAATTCCACATCGGTTGTTAAATTAACATGATCAGCACGATTTAAAAAGGAGACGACCCAATAACTTTAATTTTACCATATTTTGTACAAATCGATTTTATGGATCTTTGAATGCGTAACACAGTGGATCCTAATTGAATGGTTGCCCTATGGATATGTACCAACATAATAACCCTTTTCAAAGAAAATTCCATAGCTCATTGTCATGAAGTTTGGTTTCAAATGGCAACACAGTTTCAAATAAAAGGTTTCTCTTAGGAAAAAATGTTAAATGTATCCCAATCCACAACTTCGGCCCTCGTGAATAATGTACAAAGGTAAAAAATTAAATGTGTACAAGGTAAAATATAAAAATTACATGGTTTGAAAGACTATGACAATTGAATTTATTTAAAGCAAGTGGAGATACTTCAGAGAAAGTTCATTCTGGATTTCACGCCAAGTGATGATACAAGGTCATCTTTGCTACTGAATGGATGTCAGAATTTTTTTTCTCTTAGTATGAATTCAGGAGGATTGCACCTCGCATTTCAATTTTTGAAGTGTATCTGCTTCATAGGAAAATGCACTGTTTTATTTATAATTCCCAGCAAAAACCTAATTTCTCCAGAAACAACGTTGCAAATCCGCAAGTAGAAACCTAAACATTTTCTTATAAGTCTCTTATTAAGTCTTGAAACTAACTTACCAACCCCTGTTTATCCCTATACATTATGATTGAATGAAGACCTTATCTATATTTTAACTAGAGGCTCAGAGACTAAGCCTGTATCGCTCACCTGACAAAATGCTTCTATGCCATGCATGACCAAAAATGATGTAAAGCACATTCCGTACTTGAATCCTGTAAAGTTTGGTTGAATTTTGAGAAGATAAAAATGATGTTTTCCCATACGTCTCATTATAATACTATGTTTAGTATGCTTTGCACTGGTGGCCCTGTTTTTTGTCCGATTGGAATGAGATGAGCAATCTTTGTAGAGGTCCTATGGTACATCATTCCTGTGTAGTTTGGTTGATTTTGATTCATTGGTTTCAGAGGAGAAGATGAAAATATAGGATCCAATGTTGAATAATGTTCCGTTCTGTCGGCCATGTTTTTTTTTGGAGGTTCGGAACTAAATGAGCAATCTTTGTAAAGGACCTTTAGTACATCATTCCTGTAAAGTTTGGTTCAATTTGCTTCAGCGGTTTCAGAGGAGAAGATGAAAATGTGATTTTCCCCATAGCAATCTTTGTAGAGGTCCTATAGTACACCATTCCTGTGTAGTTTGGTTGATTTTGATTCAGTGGTTCAATGCTAAACTATGTCCTGTGCTTGTGGCCATGGTTTTTTCTGTCGAATCAGAAGTAAATTAGCAATCTTTAGTACATTATTCCTGTAAAGTTTTGTTGAATTTGCTTCATCCATGGCCATTTCAGAGCAGAGATGAAAATGTGATTTTCCCATAGGGTCCAATGTTAAACCTAAGTTCCGTGCTGGCGGCCATGATTTTTGGATCGGAAGGAAATGAGCAATCTTTGTTAAGGACCTTCCATACATCATTCCTGTAACGTTTGGTTGAATTTGCATCAGCAGTTATAGAGTAGAAGATGAAAATGTGATTTTCCCATAGGGTCCAATGTTAAACTATGTTCCGTGCTGGCGGCCATTTTTTTATTGGATCCGAACAAAATGAGCAATCTTTCTTAAACACCTCTAGTACATCATTCCTGTAAAGTTTGGTTCAATTTGCTTCAGTGGTTTCAGGGTAGAAGAGGAAAATGTGATGCATAGGGTCCAATGTTAAACTATGTTCCGTGCTGGCAGCCATGTTTTTTATCGGATCGGATCAAAATGAGCAATCTTTGTTAAAAACCTTTAGTACATCACTCCTGTAAAGTTTGGTTCAATTTGCTTCAGTGTTTTCAGAGTAGAAGATGAAATTGTGATTTTTCCCATAGGGTCAAATGTTAAACCTAAGTTCCGTGTTGGCTGCCATGTTTTTGTCGGATCGGAACGAAATGAGCAATCTTTGTAAAGGACCTTCCATACATCAATCCTGTAAAGTTTGGTTCAATTTGCTTCAGTGGTTTCAAAGTAGAAGAGGAAAATGTTATTTTCCCATACGGTCCAATGTTAAACTATGTTCCGCGCTGGCAGCCATGTTTTTTATCGGATCGGATAAAAATGAGCAATCTTTGTTAAGAACCTTTAGTACATCACTCCTGTAAAGTTTGGTTGAATTTGCTTCAGTGTTTTCAGTGTAGAAGATGAAAATGTGAATTTTCCCATAGGGTCCAATGTTAAACTTAAGTTCCGCGCTGGCGAAATGAGCAATCTTTGTAAAGGACCTTCCATACAACATTCCTGTAAAGTTTGGTTCAATTTGCTCCAGTGGTTTCAGAGGAGAAGATGAAAATGTGAAAAGTTTAACGGACGACTGACGACGGACGCCAAGTGATGGCAATAGCTCACATTGACCCTTTGGGTCAGGTGAGCTAAAAATAAAGAAACATAAAAGTTGAAGAATTTATCAAAGTTTAAAATTTTGAAAAAAAAAACAAACATTTTTTCTTCACATCTGCGTTCAGTATAAATGTTCCAGACCATACGCGTATTTAGACCGTACGCGTACGGTCTGGACCATACGAGTATTTTTTCCAAATACCCGTACGGTCGGACCGTACTCATATTGTCCGACCGTACGCGTACGGTCTGAGTATTCATAGTCTTGCGTGTTATTGGATAATATGTCAATAAATAACAAGAGCTATCGCCAAATGGCAGCCAAATATACCCCCCGCTCATTGGACACTGAATCGATATGGTAAGTGCAAAATTAAGTTGGTGTGGACACAATACAGGTGTGGACACAGTACAAGTGTGGACACAATACAAGTATGGACACAATGATATAATCTTCAAGAAAGAACTTTTCACAAGGGTTCCAATGAATGTTACACTCTGTCCAAATCAGACAAATATAAAATTCACCTTTTTTCAGCCTATTTGACATTTTACACATATACATATAGTGTTCTTCCTTTGTATAAAGTTTCATCAAAATCCTTCAAGTGGATTAAGAGGATTTATGAGTACAAGGTAACCCATACATAGGTTATCAATGAAAACTCAAAGTCGAATTATCTCCCCTTCCTGGTTTCTGACAATAATTATATTCCTTCATGCACATTTCCATATAGTGTTCTTACTTTGTGTAAAGTTTCATTAGATTCCTTCGAGTGGTTTAAGAGGAGTTGCGCTTACGAGGTAACCCATACATGGGGAATCAAGGAAAAGTCAAAGTCGGATTATCTCCCCTTCCTGGTTTCAGACAATAATTATATTCCTTCATGCACACGTCCATATAGTGCCCTTTCTTTGTGTAATGTTTCATCAAAATCCTTCAAGTGGTTTAGGAGGAGTTGCGCTTACGATGTAACCTATACATAGGGAATCAACGAAAAGTCAAAGTTGAATTATCTCCCTTTCCTGGTTTCAGACAATAATTAAATTCCTTCATGCAAATCTCCATATAGTTTTCTTATTTTGTGTAAAGTTTCATTAAATTCCTTCAAGTGGTTTAAAGCGTTGTTCCTTTGCTTGTTTTTTTACCATGTATTTGTAGAGACTTTGTCTCATGTGCAATTACTCCATATCCTTTTATTCACCATTTACGAGGAGTTGTGCTTACGAGGTAACCCGTATAAGGGGAATCAATGAAAAGTCAAAGTCCAATTATCTCCCCTTCCTGGTTTTGGACAATAATAAAATTCCTTCATGCACATCTCCATATAGTGTCCTTCTTTTGTGTAAAGTTTCATCAAAATCCTTTGAGTGGTGTAAGAGGAGTTGCGCTTACGAGGTAACCCATAAACAGGGAATCAACGTAAAGTCAAAGTCAGATTATCTCCCCTTCCTGGTTTCAGACAATAATTATATTCCTTCATGCACATCTCCGTATAGTGTTCTTCCTTTGTGTAAAGTTTCATCAAAATCCATCAAGTGGTTTAAGAGGAGTTGCGCTTACGAGGTAACCCATAGATAGGGAATCAACGAAAAGTCAAAGTCGAATTATCTCCCCTTCCTGGTTTCGGACAATAATTATATTCCTTCATGCACATCTCCATATGGTGTCCTTCCTTTGTGTAAAGTTTCATAAAAATCCTTCCAGTGGTTTAAGAGGAGATGTGCTTACGAGAAGTGTGGACAGACGGACAGACAGACACAGGGTGATTCCTATATACCCCCCAAACTTTGTTTGCGGGGGGTATAATTATACGGTATACAATATTATTTAATGAAATAAGATCATATGTTAAGAAACGACTAAGCTTTTCTAGAAATCGCTATTTTAAAGAAAATAAGAAAAAAAAAGAATTTAACGTAATGATTTTTGGAGATGCTTTTATGAGATTTACTTAGACATTTAACGTTATGTGAGATAAAAATAATAAAAAAAACCTAGTGTTTCGTAAAAAAATAAATGGAATATATGGTCTTCTTGTCTGAAAATCCTGAGAAAATAATCATTGAATACCACCTCTAACGACAACATGTTTCCCAATTACCCCAAAAAGGATGCAAATCCCAAAACCTCGTAAAGAAACAGCTAAAAAAATAACAGCAGGTATAACACAGTATTCCCAAAAGGAATACCTCCTGTCCAAGAACAAAACTTCTTAATGTAAAAACGAAGTTTATGTATCACCTTTTAAATTTATGTGATAATGTGAAAATATTATTTTTATTTTACCATTTAAGTTATATAAGTAATTTATTGTTTTTATAAAAACCTAATAATTTATAGGGTTTTCAGTGGTAGTTAGTGCTATCAGTTTTGACTGTAACTTACTATTTTGTTTGAATAACGAATGCAGTGTCTGTTTTTTCTTTGTACTCATACGGTCTTAATATACGCGTATGGTCTAGCTCGTAGCATACCGTACAGGTATACTCATATGAGTATACGCATATGGTCTGGACCGTACGCGTACGGTCTAAATACGCGTATGGTCTGGAACATAAATACTTCAAATGTGTAACCTTTCATAAAAAGTCATTTGCGCCGTGTAGTTGTATACTTACTGATAAAAAAATCTTCAAAATTTTTATTAA
Organism: Modiolus philippinarum; assembly: GCA_002080025.1. NCBI lineage: Eukaryota > Metazoa > Mollusca > Bivalvia > Mytilida > Modiolidae > Modiolus > Modiolus philippinarum. Next base: position 24,133 of record MJUU01033129.1, on the reverse strand, counting down.
TAATATGCAAGATGAAAAATTATTTTCCCCTCCAAATTTTGAATTGCAACCATATTCCTTCATATTGTATATTCAGTGGGTAAACTACTTCTGTGTAACATTTCATCAAAGCCAAAGACCCCGTTCATGACATGCGCTTATAAGGTACTTCCCACTATTCTCTATTAAACAGAATGAAAGTTGAATAATTATATCTCATTCCAGATTTTTAACCAGCTGTCATTCCTTTATGCCCTTCTTCAGGAGGTAATTTTTATTAGAACTGTGTTACATCTACTGACGGTAAACAACCACCTTTTTAATAATACAAGTTGATTTATCTCCCCTTCCAAATCGCAAACAGCAACCATATGACTTCATGCACATTTCCAGGTTGTATTTTCAATGAGGGTTTATATTAATATACGCTAATACGGCATATGGACAGACAAACAAACAGACATACAGATGAATTATGAAGAACAACAAAAGCGTTGTTCCAAGGCACAATTTCGCCATGCCGAGTGAAAAACTGCAAAACTTGTAACATTCTAATCACAGACACAAATTTTACCAGTAATTTAACCAACAAAACTTATTACACCAGAAGTCATGATGCTCTGAATTGCTCCTCGAGAAATTTAATTTACGGCTTGGAGTGCCCTCTTTGTGGACAGATTTATGTAGGGGAAACAAAAGATAGGTTGAACAAACGTATGTGCGGACACAGATACGAAGTGAAAGATAACAAATCCCGACATGTTTACGAACATTTCAACCAGCCAGATCATTCAATCGTAAATTTGAAGATCAGGATTATTGAAAAAATATATCACAAGTCAAACGACGCTACCCTAAGTATACCTTATCGTCTACAAAGAGAGGAGTACTGGATCAAAGAGCTGGGAACAGCAATACCCTACGGTTTCAATGATAATATTAAAAGTGTAGGTAATCTTTCAAGCCCAGGATACAGTTCTGTGAATGTGATGAATATCCTTAATGGAAGCCAGCGAAGACCGAGTAGTCATGGACACAGGCATTATACCGCCCCACATCTACATTAAAATTCAATAAATGGTCTCCTTCCATTTATGAAAATGCCACTAGGTATTCATCACATTCGTACAAAATTGTATTCCTTGCCACTTTCGAAACTTCATTCGTTTTACAAAGAATGTTTAGATTCATCTGTGACTGACTGGCATTCTCCGGAATATAAATTAACAGCTATCGTTATGGACATCGCCAATCACAGACTGTTCAAACCTGTTACAACTTCTGCAAATAAACCTGAAAACCGATCATTTCTTAAAATTCAGTTTGCTAACAAAGGCCTCGTCGCCATTAATCTCACCAACATTGAAATCTAACATTCCTCCTTATTTCAAAGACCAATCGGTTCCACTTATGTCTTATTCCTACAATAAATCTATTGCAACCACTATTTTCAATCACAAACGGGTATTGCGTGATTTCCAGATTGATGACTTTAAAGCCAAACCGCCTGATTGCACCTGCTCCTCTTCCCCATTCAACTATAGTCCTGCTGTACACGTGATCATGGGTGACCTAGATATCGTTGGAAACCAAAAATTACGAGATATTTTTGCAAAAGATCCAAAATTCCGTGAACCCCAGCACATCAACTAGAGGTATAACTTCAAAATTATGATGGATACAGTTGAAGACTATGCCAAAATGTGGGCGAAGAAAGAAAAAGAAGATGTGCAGACATTGTCAGACTGGATCAGGTCGATTAAGTCATTAATCATGAATCGTATCCGGCGCTTGAAAACATCTATGAAAACTAGAACGCCTAGTATAATTGATGATCCTCTTGTTGCTAAAACATTGACAAACCTCCAAGAAAAATACGTCATAGTACCTGCAGACAAAGCTTCTAACAATATTGTGTTTGTATGCAAGAAACACTATTTAGACTGTCTTGTTACATAATGTAAGGAGATGGGTATTGACACTTCATCTGGCAATCCTACTTATTCCCCAACTGCATTATCAAGGGATGAGATAATCACAAATCACACTTCTGTGTTAGCATCATTCGGTATCAAAGTTGATGAGAATTACAGTTATCTCCCTTATATTAACTGGGTGCCTAAGCTTCACAAGAATCCCTACAAACAGAGATTCATTGCAGGATCTGCAAGATCCAAACTTCTTACCACTTTACTGACTGCAGTTAGAGATGGTCTAAAAGCTACTGCGAAAAAGCCTATTCCACGAGCGGCGTGAATCAGATGTGGATTCTTAAAAAATCCAAAGATCTCCTTGAACAGCTCTCCTCAAACAGTCTCGCATACTGCAATAGCATTCAAACTTTTGATTTTTCTACCCTTTATACAACTGTTCCCCATAATAAACTTAAAACAGTAATTTCCAATCTGATACATAAATGTTTCTGTACCAAAAACGGAGAACGCGGGTATTCCTATCTGGAAATAGGAAAAGATAAAACATATTTTGTTCAGAACTACACTGAGTCAAACAAGAAATACAGTGAAAATGACGTGATTAAGATGCTTGAATTTTTGATCGACAACATTTTTGTTGAATATGGAGGCCGTGTTTTTCAACAAGACAATAGGGATTCCTATGGGAACAAATTGTGCGCCACTTTTAGCTGACCTTTTCCTTTTTTCGTATGAAGCAAAGTTCTTACAAGGGCTGATACAACAGAAACAAAAACATATAGCCCAGACTTTTAATTTCAGCTTCAGATATATAGACGATGTACTTTCTCTTAATAACCCAAAATTTAAAAAATATTTACATCGCATTTACCTTGAAATTAAAGAGACAACCGATACACCCGATTCTGCTTCATACCTTGACCTTTTGTTATACATTGACGAACACGGACGTCTGAAATCTAGATTATATGACAAACGTGATGATTTTGACTTTCCAATTGTGAACTTTCCATTCTCTGCAGCAATATACCTATATCCCCAGCATATGGAGTATATATTTCACAATTAATTCGTTACTGTAGAGCATGCAGTACATACAATGATTTTGTGGAAAGAGCAAAAGCACTGTCACAAAAACTGCTGAGTCAGGGATATGTTCAGCCGTTGTTACATTCGTCCCTTCAGAAATTCTATGGCCGTCACCACGACATCATAGATAGATAAGAAATATCAGTGTCACAAATAAAAACTGACATTTTCAGCTAGATTCACGTCTTCCCGGATTTGACATTATCGATTTTGACTCTACCCTGGATTGACCCACTGACAGTGTGACGGGTGCTATATACACAGCAGGACATGCTCACCCTTCCGGACCACCCGATGTCTCTCTCGGTTTTTATGGGAGTTCACACTGTCAGTGCTTTATTTTTTGTGTTGTCTTGTTAAATTTTAGTTTTGTCTTCGTCAGTGATGTTTGTGGTACCGATTTGTCCCTGTCCATGTTTGACTCTAAAGTGATTACAAAAGCTTTTCAAAATTTCACCTTGGTACTGTTTGAGGGTTGGAGAAGTTACATGTACCATGGCTCTCAATTGGTTTTGTTTCGGGTTAGTAAATGACAATAACCAACCAGTAACCTAACAGATCTTTTAAAACATTTGCCTCACTGACCGTGTGACGGGTGCAGTATACAGAGCAGGACATGCTTACCCTTCCGGAGCACCTGATTTCACTCTTGTTAATTGAGAGTTCACACTGTTAGTGCTTAAGTTTTTTGTGTTGTATATGTAATGTTCGTGTGTTTTGTGGGAATGTGGTTACTTTGGTCTTCCGTCTTCTGGTGTTCTTGCTTTTGCCTTGTCTCTGGACTTTGATTTGTGTAATCTTGTGCTTTGTTCCTTCGGTATTCTACTGCCGTTGTTTTCCATTGCTTGATCTTTACTTCACATAGATATTTACCATCTCCACAGGACTCCATTCTCGAGGCGGTATTAACAGTATCACCGAACAAGCAATATCTTGGCATTTTTAGTCCAACAACGCCTGCTACACATGGACCTTCAAAACAAAATAATTCCTTTTGAACTTTAACATTGAGACTGTCTTTAGAATAGATGACTTAGAAATAATATCTCCAATTTCTCAGACATTTTGATAATTAGTTCGGGAAATATTTTGGACTGTTAGTATATTTCAACATGTATTGATCTTCTCTTCCAAATCACAAACAGCAAATTCTTCAAATTTGAAATATAATGTAGCTCAAAATTGATCGTTATGTTAGGAATACTCAGCAATATAAATCGATATTATGCTTTGCAGAGGAATAATCTCCACTTCTAGCAAATAAGATAATTTGTAAAGGCTTATTCTACCACTGGCATTTGTTAGACTAGGTATTCGTCTGTACTGAGTTTGCCTTTTGTGCTTCATGAGCGTTTTCTCTTGTGCAATTCTTTGTGGTTTTGTGCCTCTGGTTGTAATTTTCAATCATGGCAGGTTTTGCTATTATTTTGCTTTTATTCATGTTTCGGTTTATGGTATTCCAAACGGTTGATTTGATCTGCATTGCAGAGACATAAGATGTCAACATGGCCATATGCAGAAACTCAAAGGCAGTAACCTCGGTGTTATTTTTTTGTCACAAAAACAGTATCATGACCCTTTGTTTTCCTTATTTTGCATTTCTATTAAGGTAAATGATTGTACTGTTGAACTATGTTATCGATATGCTGCATTAAAAGAATAGGACAATTTGAATACCTTTTAAAGATTAGCTGTTCTTTTGTTATTAATTAAATGACTGTACTATTTTAGACACCGTTTGTCAGTATGCTTAATGGAAAAAAATCAAAGAACTATACCATATTGATCCCTGTTGTAGATATATAGTATATAAATAACAAAATACCGAAGTCACTGATAATTTATTTTCTGCATATGTGCATTTCGACAACTTATGTCTCATCAGTGCAGATAAAACCAAAGCATTTGGAAGTCCATTCTCCAAAAACGTGTAAAAGCTGATGTTAAGTATATGTCATAAAATAATTGAAAAGTACAATTTTGATCTCTATTTTCGGTAAACAGTATCTGTCATAAGTAAACGAATGGTATTATTTTGCATTATAATACATGTATATATATGCTTTATTTGCTGTTAAGTGAAAGTCAGTACTATTTTTTTTACTGTTGACGTATATAGCATTTGTGAAAAAGGATAGTACTTTTTATCCCTGTTGCCGTTTTGCTGCAGTTGTCACAAACTAAAATGACAGAATAATTTTGATCCATGATTTCGTATTTGCCAGAAAATAACAGAAAAGTGCTATTTTGATCCCTGTTGTCGATATACAGTATTTTTCATAACGTGAAGGACAAATTTTATTTTGATCCCTCGTTTCAAAATTCATAAGACTTGAAGACATTTTAGACAATAAATGTGTACTGTTACAAAGATGTATTGCCTAACATGCAACATGTTGTATCTAATTGTGAAGATTATTCAGTTGTTGTCAACATGTATAGGAGATTCACGATAATACAACAATAACGGGAATAAACTGTAATAACCAACGATATTTTTTTTCTCAAACATTATGTTTACCAGAATGTATTCCTATTCTCAACTGAAGTTTTTCGTCAGGACGATGGCGTATCACAAAAGAAGATATGACACTGAGCAATTTCAGAGCAAGTTTACATATCTCTACCGCATGTTGGTTTCCATTTCTAACAGGAAGCCCCGAAACAACCATATATGCATCGCCAATTGTTTCAACCTGTTGAAATATAAAAATATTTATAAAGCGTCGTAGTCTACATTAATAGTTTCCGCTGCTTCAATTTTTGTCAGTCTGGTCTGGCAGAACTAGTACTCAAAAAACCAATATTTTCGACAAACTTAAATGTGCAACGACAACGTGTTTTATTTCACAAACATATAAAAAAGTGTTCTCAATTAAGTATCGAAGAGAAACTTCCATGAAGTCTGGTAAAATTAGGATCATAGATGCAGAAGTTACCCCCACACACTAATTTGTGCTTTGGCCACACACTATGATAAAAGTTTGAGCATTCTTACAACATATAATAAATATAATCATAATTTTTCTCACATACATAGAGCAACAAAAACATTTTCCATGTATACAGAGCGACAAAAACATTTTTGGTGTACACAGAGCGGCAAAAAACATTTTTTAAATACACAGAGCGAAAAACATTTTAAGTGTACACAGAGCAATAAAAGCATTCCTGTCCAAAGAGCGAACAAACATATTTTGATGTACACAGAGAGACAAAAGCATTTTGTGTATAAAGAGCGACATAAAATATTTCATGTACACAGAGCAACAAAAGCATTTTTATGTACACGGAGCGAAACAATGAGCGACAAAAACATTTTTTGATATTCAACGGGCGACAAAAACATTTTTTGGTGTACACAGAGCGACATTTTAAGTGAATAGAGAGCGATAAAAATATATTTCATGTACACTGGCGACAAAATAATTTTTCATGTTCACAGAGCGACAAAAACATTTTCATGTAAACAAAGCTACAAATACAATTTTAATGTACACGGAGCGATGCATCGATCGACAAAATTATTTTCATGTACACAGAACAACAAAAGCATTTTTAATGTACAAGAAGCGAGACATTGAGCGACCAAAGTGTACACAGAGCGACAAAAACATTTTTGTGTATACAAAGCGACAATTAATTTATCGCTTTGCGCAGAGCGACAAAAACTTTTTTGATGTACACGGAGAGACAAAAACATTTTTTGATGTACACAGAGCTACAGAACCATTGTTTTCATGTACACAGAGCGACATAAAAATGTTTCCATATACACAGAGCGACAAAAACATTTTTAGGTGAATATAGAGCAACAAAAACATTTTTATATGTATATAGAGCGACGAAAACACTAACCCAAACCCTAAATCCTAATCCTAACCCCTACCCTAACCTTTAACCTAACCCTAACCCTCAAATTCGAATTTTATTGTTCCGAAACCTTTAATACGGAAGGAAATTTTCTGCCCCTTTTAACATACTTTCCAGTGAGATGTCACGCCATTTGATATATTAAGTCATAAATACTCTTGTTGATTCACAAAAATAAACAGTTCTGATTGGTCACTTACCGAGTTCAGACGAGTGCTTCTGAGTTCGTCTCAAATCGGTCGTCTTACCTCTGATGTGACCATTTACGGAAGAAATAATTCATCTAAGGGAATATTGCTCTTCAAAAAATAACCACACAGTAGTTGGTGCAGTGGGATATCGCAACGTCATAACCGAGTTTCACAAATATGGGCAAAGGAATACTTAGTCATTATGGGAACACAATTTTCAATCAGTTGGTTCGAATGCGTGACGATAATTATAGATGCAAAATGTGAACAATAACAAAATACCGAAATAACTTTAAATTTCTCGATATGCGCATTTCGACAACTTTTGCCTCTTCAGTGCAAATCAAATCAAACATTGGAAATCCTTATTTTATACATGTGTAAAGACGAGAGTAAAGACTATCATTTACATATAACAGGTGGTACCTACTCCTTCAGTTTGATAGGTATAATGTGATAACTGATGACGAATTACTGCTGAGTTCTGTTATATACCAAATAGTTTATTTTGGGGCTCCTTTAAAAAATTTTGATTTTTACAAAGTATACATAAAATCGTGTATATATGAAGTACCTTGTACACGTCGTATATTTCTATAATGCTGTCGAAACTTGAATACAAGTCATTCAGTAAGGAAATTACCTACAAGAAAACACTTTTTTTACAATGTATATATGTTAATATGCAATAAGTTGTACAAAGGAAATCATCTAGATTTTTCAACCCCGAGTAGAGCCTTTTGGGAACAAGCCATCCACGAGCTGACATTAAACAATGAAAGGATATGGAGTAAATGCACATGAGACAAATTCTCCAGAAATGCATCGAAATACCACTGGTTGAAAAATATGGATGTAAACTGTTTCATTGATTCCATATCAATTTGTCGTATTATGATTTGTATCTCTCAATAAGACTAAAATATTCTTCTAGTTCTTTTTAGAAGCATCAAGGTTGTTTCCCACTGCGACATCATATCCGGATTTTTCAGATGGACACAATAGGTTTTTTTTCTAGCTGTGGTGTCATATCGAGGTTGTTTGCCAAAACATCTGAATTATATTTAATCACATGGCTTCTTTCATCCAATCAAAACTTCTCTTATTTAAAGTAGTAGACCTAGGTTAAGGGAGATAACTCTTTAAATCAGTAAGACGTTTGAAACCGGCAATTTCATTGATGCTTTTTAGGCATTTATGTGAAAGCTTAGAATATACTTATGTAAATGGTCTAAGCAAACATACACACGATTTTTAACAGTTATGTCCCTTAACCTAGGTCTACTACCTTAATAAGATATAACAATATAAAATGTATATATAATGTATCGAACATTTTTATTCCTTTTGATAGCAGGATTACAGAGGTTGCAGAATAACATGCAGTTATTTTCATATAAAAACGTAAACACTTATTCGAATGGTAACTATGGTATTCCTTTACCTTGAACAAAAAAAATGCCATAAAATGTTAATTGGTACTTGATAACCTATCAAGAATTGTTGTGCATCAATCTCTTGGACATCCACTGATTTGTTAAAGAAGATTTGAAACAGGTTTGGACTTGAATGGCCGAGTTAACGTTTCTACTAAAAGCGAAATTGGATCGTGATATTGATAAAAAAAAAATTGTTGCAATCATGAAATGTACGCAAATTAAAACTAGTTGTGTATTTCGTTTGTAGACGACATTTATAACAAACTGTACTTAGTTTATAACATTTAAGCTAGGTAATCTTCTTATAATAAACTTCTGTCTTTAATAAGAAGAATACAAGACAGACCCAGCCATTAGGAATACATGTATAGGTGTGAATACAGTAAATAAATCTCCATTACTTCCTATGTTAACCTCCAAGACAATCACTCATGGTAATTTTCTCGTAATTAATCGGGAACTTTTATATCTCATTTAGTAAAATATAAATGTACGGCTATTTTGGCAACGTAAAAACATAGGGTCATGCGGCATTATTTAGCCATTTCCATGACTTGAAAACGGATATAGCAATTTCGCACTGAATATCTTACTTTGACCCCCTTTTCTTAAAACTCGCTATGAAAAAATGTACAATGTTGTCAGCTTACTTCTTTCACTTTTTAAACATCACCTATGAACTAGCTTTTAAAAAATTTTATTTCAAATAATATCCTCCAATCATCTCATTATAATTTTTTAATTACAATACTGAAAGCTCTCCCCAAAAGAGGCGGTACATGTTTATTTACTGAATTCACACTATATGTAACCAGCAGGGTATGAAATTATAAATAAATAATGTTCATTTGAATGATACAGAGTCTCTTCAATTCAAATTTTCTAAGCAGTTAATTACTGTATAAATCCTTTACCTCAAGTGGAGTACTTTTACTAGAAAGATCTGTGAAACCTACTATGTCACTAAAATATATAGTCACACAATCAAACCATTCTGGAATGACAAACTTTCCTACCCGCAGTTGGTTTGCAACAGACCTGTAAAAAATGCATTTGAATTTGGAAAACATATGGTATTATTTGTGCGTCTTATGCTCGTAAAGGTGAAATGTGATAGGAATAAATTACTATTCATTTTAAACATGCTAAACTAAAGATTCTCAACTTGAACTCCCACAGTGTAATATTTTACGATGTATTGTATAAGCGACATTTTTGTTTTAGTTGCAAAAAGATATGAATCGTCGGAATATTGTGGAACTCTCTATTTAAGTATACAGTAAAGTGATTTTTTTTTAATTTGTATATTAAGTAATTAGGATTTCTCGGTTTCTATCCATTTTTCCTGCGTAAAATATTTTGCCCCATAACACCAAAATTTCTAGTCAGTCCCCAACGGCTTAAGAAGCTCATTTAAGGTCAGTAATCAAAATCTTGGATTCTTCCTCTGTGGAAGTAACCAATGAAATCTCCAGATATACTAAGGTAAAAGTCCCAGAGAGCCCTTTTTGTCATTTTCAAAATGAGCAATATCTCGAAAGCATGGTCCATATCCTAGTGTGAAATATCTCGAAACTTATCAATATATATATTCTTTTTTGTTTCTTTCTCCAATTATGCTCTTTTCATTTTTACTTTCAAAATCGTATTTTTTTAATTTGATATAATAACTTATAGGAGCGTCTTTTTGTCAACAGCTAGCTGTTGTGTTATCTCTTCCACTAAGTACTTACTGTGGTAATATCTGATACAACAACTCATCAGAACGTCTTTTTTCAACAGCCAACTGTTGTGTTCTCTCTTCCACGATTTCTTCTAAATTAGATGTGTACCGTTCCATACGTCTCAGTAATGAATCAATAAGGTCATCTTCCTTACCACTGCAAAATATGTTACACTTTGTAAGACATAAAAATTAAGTTTATATTAATCAAAAGAAACTTATTAAACGAAATGGACAAAAACTCTTTAATGAATGCTTTACTCTGCTTGTAGACTGTTAGTCCCAGAGGGTATTCACCAACCAAGTAGCTAGTACTTTGGTGCTGGTCCTAACACAAATTTTATTTAAAAATTTAAGAGAATTGTGTTTACACATAAGGAGTATATCCCCAATGCGTAGCTCTGTCCTTAGATGAATATTGCTTTCATGTTTCTGTCCTATTAGTTATTTGTTCTCTATCAGCTTTTACACATAGTTCGATGCATGGATTTCCAAATGTTTTTGTTTGTTCTGCACTGAAGAGACATAAGTTGTCGAAATTCGCATAAGTTGAAAATGAATTAATAGTAACTTCGGTATTTTGTTATTTATTACAGTAAGTACAAGAGACAAAGTTTGTACATTTAATCATCAACATTATGCCACATTGATGTTTCTTTGTTTGTTGAAAATTATGTTAGAGTAAAATCTCTTCAGACCCTTCAATTTTTTGTACTGTTAATTGTCATATTGTAGAAAGAATGTGTTTTGTATGGTTGCTATTTATCTTACGGCAAGATCATATTTTATGTTTAATTGGCAATATTGAGGACATGAAGGTGTCTGTATTGTAAGCCTCTCTGTTTCCGTCGCAGAGAAAATTTATATATTATATTTATTGTATATGCTTTTATCCTCGAAGTTTCAAAAGTGGAATCAAGATGAGATTCGGTGTATAATGTGAAAGATGATTAAATTTGTGAACTGCTGTACCGATAATACAAATGGCAGGTGCCTGCTTTGTTACTCATATTTTAAGAAAAGAACGATATGAAATATGAATATTAAATGATGTTTTGAGCATGTAGTTCAGCTATCTATTTTGTTACAAAAGGAAAATTAGATTTTTTTGTGAAAAGCAGCATTAATATTTGTGAAACAAAAACCTAATGAAAAAATCTTCGGAAATGTTCTTATTGGACTTTAATTTTAATAACTGAATGAGTGATGAATGCATAGCAGGTTGACGCTTACCTCTGTCTTTAAGAGTTCATATGAACGTGTCCATCTTATTTCTTACACTTGTATCTCTAATGCATTATGATACTCTTTTACTTAAGGATGTAGTAAGGTGAAATTAAATTAATCTACGATTTTAAATAGATACCATAAATGGAAAGTGCATTGATGAGGGAATAATTTCACTTAAAATATTGATAGGTTTTAGACCTTGTTTTCAAGATATTTCACATTGAAACAAATTGCGGGAAAAGACTCTCTTGGACTTTTACCTCAGTATATCATAGCCACTTTATTGATTTATTTCACATGGATGAAACATCTATAATATAATGGAATCTTGCTAAATGAGCTACTGAAGCCATTGGTGACCACGAAGTGGGTGTAATGGAGACACACTATTATATTACACAGTAATAATGGATAAAATCCGAGAAATCCGAATGACTTTAACAAATTTCAAAACCTTCATCTTACTACATCCTTAATAACAGCAAAATAAAATCTCCAGTTTATTTGTACCGTCTTATTGTTCACTTAAAATGTAAACTTAATTTCGTTGATCTTTAGAATTTAAGTGTTGCATACCCCATTAATTTTCGCAAGCATTTCAATATATACGTAAAATCAGGTCTTTCGTCCGGACTATCTATCCAACAATGTTCCATGAGCATTCGCAGATTTTGTGGACAATCGTTTGTTGTCAAAGCTGGACGGAAATGTGGACTTTCTTTACTGGATACTCGGTTAATTATTTCTGAATATAGATAAATAACTATAACAGTTGTTATTCCTTTTATGTCATTGTTCTTTAACGTATGTTTATATCGATGGCATACACTAGAATGGAATGTTTTCACAATGTACAATAGTGGCAAGAATAATTATTAAGAAATATTTATTGGTATACAAGATACTGGTATGGCGATACGAATTCCTCGATCTGAATCTAGCATCCCAAACAAACCATTTTGGTGGCATCACATTATGTTTGAGAAAATTAACAATGGAATTGTTCAGATAATAAATAAATAGCTATTTTGGATTGATATCGAAAGCCGAAGTAATAAAATAAATTAATCTGACAATACATTTTGTTTTTATTTCAAAAGTTCTTTTAATTTTTTTTTGATAATTATAGAATGGGTACTACCTTAAATAATTTCCAATACTGGCAACATATATGCGATACCTACATCCTGTGGTTTTCATAGAATTAAAAATTCGATATTTGGCCAGAGAAAAATCATTATTAACAGGTTTTTTTTACATCTGGCCAAGTTTTACCGAAGACGAAGGTATTTCATTTTGCTACTCATGAGGGATAAAAGAGTATTGTACTTTAAATGGCAATTGAATATGAATAAATATGTCGGAAGTCTTAAAAAAAGACAACCATTAAAAGCTAAATTTGATGGAAGAATTTTGGCAAAAATTGATGAGCATCATTTCTCTGTATCCTCCATTCCAGTTTAAATATAGGTAAGTAGATAATATTTGTGATATCATCTACATTACGTCGTTTATAAAGTTGTAGAATTGTGAGAAATGTGATTGTGAATTCAGGTGCACGAACAATTGATTCTAAATCAATGACGATGCGTTATTTAAGCTCTCTTTAAATTAATTAACATATGAAATCAAAATAACTGGGAACAAAACTTGTATATACACCGAAGGTACAAAGGAGTGGAATTTACAAAAATCGCAGTAATTATTTAAAATGTAAAGAAAGTTCAAATGTATTTAATCTATTTATTCCTTATTTATTTTACACCATTTCCATTACCAAAAGGTGAACATAAACACATGAGCTTTAAATCTGTTATCTGGATTTACGGAAACACAGAAATTATGCAATCGAGATAATTTGATAAAAAATATATAAGAAAGATATCACTAGTGAAATTAACATTTCGCAGTTTATCTCTCTTTTTTAACAGTGACCACTAATTTTTATTTTTTATATGCAAACTATATAAGAATTTCAAAACACATGCAAAGTATTAACAAAATCTAAAAAAGACTTTTCAAGCTACACTGTATACTCTCATAAAATAATTTTCCCTATCACTTCTATGGAAAATCCTTAAATTTTCAATTTCAGTTTTTCGCTTAAACACATGGTGACCCCCAAATTTTATTTTACATTTTGAACAATAATACAATTATGTATCTACACAGAAAATTTCACAAAATTCTATGATAGGAAAACAATACCCTGCAGACACCTTAATAAAATTCTGTAATAATTGCATATTTATGTGTTATATCTTACTCATAGGTGCAAAAGCATATAACTTGACACAAAGTCCGTATCATAAAATGTCCGTTTTAATATAGTTTGAAAAATTATTATTAAGATACATGACAACATAGCTGGCAACATATTTTATAGAAGCACATTACGTCGGAAAGAAATACGTGAATTCAACGTCATAAACTTAAAATCATTTTTTGATGGTGTTTGAAATTATAATTGTATAATAGCATCTTACATGAGAACTGATCAAAATTCCGGATATCGTTCGTGAATGTAAGAAATTCTGTCTTTTGTCGAAAAAAAAAGTAAATATTAATAAGAAAAGTAATTTTCTTACATGAGTGAAAGATATACAATCTTGATTTTGATCGAATCCAAGTAACAATTTCTTCCTTAAAATATGATTTTCAATATCCCAAAACATTTCATCCAAAGGCATAGTAACTATCCCCTTTGAATACTTCCCATCGTGAGGTAACGCCATTTGTGATGTTTCCCCATGTATACGGTTGCTGATTCATAAAAATCAACAGTTTTTTTTTACTGGTCATTTACCAATTTACGATGAGTGCATCTGAGCTCATGCTACCTCCGAAATGACCATGTACAGAGTACCGTATATCGGGATATTTTAGCGTGTGTTTAATTTTCGCTATGTTCGCGGTTCACAATCTTAATTTCCCTGCCCATTCAAATGCATAGGATAAATAGGTAAAACGCGAACTATAAACACAGACAATAAATCCCTGCCATGTTTTACACCTTAATCGCGAATAAAAGCCGACGCCAAAATAACCCGATATACGGTAATTTATCGGTAGCACATAATACAAAGTCATAGGTAATTTAGGTCTAATTATATTATAGTTTTACATCTTACCCTCGGAACTTGGATAAACTTCAACCCATAATCTACATCTTACCCCCTGTACTCGAATTATGTCAGATCATACAGTTTTTAGGTGTATGTCTTTCCCTTTGTAGTTTGAGTAACACCACAACAGACAGTTTCATGGTCCATATCTACTCTCTGTACCCAGTGTAACGTCAGAACGTACAGTTTCATGATTTATATCTCACCATCTGTACTCAGAATGAGTGACGACATATAGTTTCATGATCTACATCTTACCACTTGTACTCAGAAGAACATATAAACATAGTTTCATTATGCGTACCTTCCAATCTTTACTCAAAGTACGTCAGAACATACAATATCAAGGACTTTATTTAACCTTTCTTCTCAACGTTTCGTCAAATGTAGTTTCATTGTCTATATGTTAACCATATTCTCAACGTAACATAAATTCAAAAAGCTTCATTGTCTGCATCTAATGCTCTGTGCTCAAAGTAACGTAAGAAAATAATGTTTCATGGACTATATCTTACTTTCAGTACTCATAGTAACGTCAGAGTACATATATATATATACATAGGATCATAGTCTACATCTTTCTCCTAGTAGTCAACGTATCGTCATGATCTACAGCTTACCGTTTGTACTCAATGCAAACATAGTATTAATCTATATAATACTATTTATTGTAAAAAGTAATCATTTATAACTAACTCTCTTTAGTGGAAAAGAAATGATAGAAGTCATTACTCTTTAAGATATCTTCATAATCTATATTTTACCATCTGTAGTCAGCGCACCGTCAGAACATTCAAATGGGGATGATCTGTTGATGACTTCATATGTTATTATTCCAAAACTGTAAACATCACCCTTTTTGCTTCCAGATATTACTGATGGGTATCGTAAGTGTTCAGGAGCAACCCATAAATCTGAAATGTTAAAACTTTCAACAAATATTCATGTTCTATTTTTCTTAAAGTACTTGAGAACCGAAACGTCAGTCTAAATACATCGACAAACGAATACCGAAGCAAGAAGGAAAAGGGAATTCTAAAATCATAAATCGACTATCTAAACTCAAAAACGACTAATCGAAGGACAATGCCAAAATCGGACAGACAAAGAAACAAAGACATAACATGAGTACGGCGAAGAAAAGAACAAGAGGCTCCCAAGAGCCTGTATCGCTCACCTTGGCCATAGCTGACACAATATATCAAAAAAAATCCCAAAGTTTAAGGGTCCCATTTTCAAATTTGTTGATAGACATTGTTAGATGTTATTTGATTCAAAATTAAACTTTGTTCCCATTGGCAGTTATTTTTGATGGGGCGTAGACCGACTGTCATCTTTCTTGAAGAAGACCATCTAAGGATCATTGTGCCTCACTTTGGCTTAGTATTTTCAGAGGAGATCTTTGAATGGGGTCCAAGGTTAAACGATGTTCCCCGCTGACTGCCATCTAGGATGCTTTACGGACCAGCCGAACACATTTTAAGAAGGGGACCAAGTAAGGACCATTGTGATCAAGTATGTTTCCAATTGGCCATGTACTTTCAGAGGAGAAGATCTTTGAATATGTTTCCCTATAGGGTCCAATGTTAAAACCATGTTCCCCACTGGAGGCCATCTTGGATATGATGTGGACTTGACCAACACATTTTTTAAAAGGGGCCTCCTAAGGACCATTGTGACTAAGTTTCGTTCCAATTGGTCCAGTATTTTCAGAGGAGAAGATTTTTGCAATATTGTTCAATTTTCGACACAGTTCCCAGGGTGGCAGCCATCTTGGACGAAGTGCAGACTTGACGGACACAATTTTTAAATGGTACCACCCAAGGACTATTGTGACCAAGTTTGGTTCCAATTGCCGCAGTAGTTTCAGAGAAGATCTTTGAATGCTTTCCCATAGGGTGCAATGTTAAAACCGCGTTCCCCGCTGGCGGCCATCTTGGATATCATACGAACTTGCCAGACATTTTTTTTAAAAGGGGCCACCTAAGAACCATTTTCACTAAGTTATGTTTCAATTGGCCCAGTAGTTTCAGAGGAGAAGATCTTTGAATGTAGGGTCCATTTTTAGACAAAGATGCCCTTGACGGCCATCTTGGGTGGCGTGTTGACTTGCCGGACACATTTTTAAAGGGGCCCACCTAAGACTATTGTGAACAAGCTTGGTTCCAATTGGTCCAGCGGTTTCAGAGAAGATGTTTGAAGAATTCGCGACGGACCAACCATGGACACAGTGATCACAAAATCCTACCATGGCAGAGCCAGGTCATTAATGAATTCAATACATGCTATGAAGCCTAATTGTTCTTCAATTATTAAACATGACATGACTTTTTTTATATTTAAATTAAACATGACATGATATATTCATGGTATGCAAACAAAATTCACTGTTTAACAATTTACATTAATATATACTAAATTTATTAAAATGTGAAATAAGTATAGATTAAGGAAGTATTTTTGCAAAAAATTGTAAAAAATTGTACAAAAACACTTTTTTGCTCTTGATTATGTAACAATTATTTTTTTTTAATAAAGTGATAGTAGGGAATTTCTCTAAAACTTAAAAGAGAAACCCGAAGAAGATCTGAAACAGAATTTAAAGGGAAATAACCAATAACCATATATGGCATTGAAAAAAAAATGTTTTTGGTGAAAAACAGTCAATAACTTCTACATAGGCATTTGGATTTTGTTCAAAATTTCAGAGTATGTAGATCTTGATATGCTGAACATTTTTCCAATACACACTTTACCTCTATCTGTACAGTTTTTGAAATAAAAAATAAAAAATGCATACATTTTGAAAATTTTACGGAAAAAGAGCTGTAACTCCGAGACGGGTTTTCCGATTTTCTTCAAAATTGCAATGCAGATAGATCTCAGTATTCTGAACAATTGTACCCATTTTCAGATTTTTGATATCTGTTTATTTGCCAAAAACAGCAATTTACCCCTATGTTCTATTTTTAGTAACAGCGGCCATGTTGTTTGGTCCGCAGACTAACTGAATACATTTTTTAAACTACATACCCTGGTGATGACCCAGGCCAAGTTTGGATTAAATTGGCCCAGTGGTTTCAGAGGAGAAGTTTTTTGAAAAAAAAAATTACGACGGACGGACGGACAGACGACGGACGCCAAGTGATGTCAAAAACTCACCCTGGCATAGCCAGGTGGGCTAAAAATGAAGACACACACACATACAAGGATAAACAACACGGATCCAATTAAAAAAAAGCATTAGTGAGATTAGGTGCACCAGTGCAGTGAGCATCTCCTGCTTTTTATAAAGACACCCGCCGTGTCAAACATGTCATCTCCGATAGTAAAGTCAAATTCCGGTAGAGGAAAAACAAACTTTAGCTGTAAAGAAAAAAAGATATGTTGTCATCTTGGAAACAGTTATCCCAAAGCGGTCCGCATGATCGTGATGTTGAACGTGAAACTTTTGTAGAGATGGCTTCAAGTTACGGTTAACATTCTCTTGTTTAAGTAGCTTATTTGTTAGCAAGCGGGCTATATCAAGATAGTCATTGTATTGATCACTATCGATTTTCTATTTATTTAAATCAACAAATATGGTTTTAGATTTAAAGTTTTGTTTGAATGCAACGACATTTTAGAATTATGCTGAAGATTTAGTCTAGTGAGTTTCAATTACTTTAGTTTTCAGTTAACAATAATCAAATGTTGTTATTACTCGGCAAAGGAATGATGTTCTCTTATTTCTATAGATATTTTTTGTAATTTTCGCTTTACATTTTTTCACTTATGAATGCAGTTGGAGTTTCCCTAATTGATGGGATATATATACAATGTGATACTTTTTTATTCAAAATAAGTATCAAAGACAGTTTAGAGCCGTAAAAATATAAATGAATAACTACAATGTAAATACCAAAATTACTGTAAATTTAGTTTCTACAGAACGACAACTAATTTGTGTAGGCATATCATTACATATCAAATCCAGCCAAACTCAGTTAAGGAGAGATGTATGAACGAGGCAGGAGTTTATGTGCTAGAGAACATACTTACTTTTGAAATTTTGTCGAGCTTTGTCGAAGTCTTCAACTGATTCGTGGCAAAATGAATGCAATCCAAAGTTCGACAACTTGACAACAAATCGTCCGTCAATGACACAATTCGTTGATCTTAACGATCCGTGATATTGTAATGATGAGTTGTGAAGAAACTTCATGCCCTGTCATAAAAAAAATTTAAATTCAGTAAATAAAAAGGTTGACATGGAATAAATATAACTGAGTATTAAATGGGGTAATATCAAAATTACCGAACAGAATCGTCATCAGCAAATGTCCGAGAGGCAAAAAGACAAAGCTATACAAACGAAAGGTAAATATGACTCGGGATCGGGTTATGCCATCAAAGTGCTTGTTAATATTACAATGCTTTTCGAAAAGATAGACAAACTTACTATCATATCGACCTGCTGGAAGATAGCTAAAATAAAAATGAGCTCATTATTTTATCGTGCAAAACAAATGCGCATTCGATGTTTACTACAATTACTTTATGATTTTATGACATTAACTGACAAACACAAATAGAAAAATTAAATAATGATCTCAGTTGTTTAAAATTCTGTAAAAGCGTCATTAAATATTGTTTGCGGATTATCAATTTCCTAAGAGATCGTGGAAAAATCAGTTTAATAACCGATGTAAAGGTTTATATCTATATAATGTAATTTAGCTTGTAGGAAAAACACGACATTTAGTGTCCTATAGTACCAATTTTTGCAAACCACTTAGGTTGATACTTACATGGAAAACTTCTTTTACGGCATCTATAACATATATCAAAGGTTACCTTTGCTATGTCTTTCAATAACGATAATTTGAAATTCCAGTCTAGTTTTATCTGCTCATTTCCAAGTAAGTCCTGGAATGAAAAACAAAGAAAACAAAAAGGTATTTGTAAAAAATAACCTACACACTGTAAATATAGATCAATTTTTAGGATCCTGTAAAGATCCTCCGTGCTCAGGTTATGTCAATATCGCATCTAAAAATGCATTTGACTGTTTTCTTCGATAAACATTTACCCAACCTGTTTCTCAACTTAAAGGAAACAATAAATTAGTATGCAATTTTAGACTAAAAGCTGACATCTATCATTTTCCTTTAATACAATTAAAATAGACAGTTGTGCAAAATGGAAAAATTCAGATTGATATGAAATTTTATTTGATTATTATCTAAGAACGCCAATAAACAAACTCATCATTCGCTTTCATACATCTTTTATCGTTTATCTTCAACTGATTATAGTTTTGTCTGCACTGAATAGATTATGTCATTTATAGGAATTAAATTTATTGCAACGTTATTGTGTAGGTACATATAAAAAATGATAATGACAAATTCTAAAAAAAAATCTTTCTTTTAGAAGAAACAAAAATCAATTTTTCTTTAGTCTCTTTTAAATTCATTTTGCTTCTATAATTATAAAAAAAACCGTATGACAAGGGCATAGCTGCCACTGTGAATACATATTCAAAACGAGTGGAATGAATAATGCTTAATGACATTATTGATTTACAACTTTGCAAAAGTTAGAGCAAGATTTTTTACACAAAATGACATTTCACATTTAATTGCAAGTAAAATACTGTTCAGCTTATAGATCAATACCTCAGTATAAACCTTTACATACAAACATCATATTTGCCTTATTATATGAAAGTTTTTGCATCTTGTGATTATTTTCAGAAAACGACAATCACTGTTGCATCTTGAGGTTATATTTTGGCATTTGTTCTTCATTAGATGAAGGATTCATTAATTATATTGATTTTCGTTCTTTCGGTTATTTTGCTTACTGCTTTGAAATTTCATTGTGTGTAGTGTAATGGAGACACTTTGTCAATATGAAGTACATTTTACTGTCAAATGTTCAAATTTATGGCGACATGTTATTAAGTTTGCTCCGATTTGAAAGAATGTGATAATTCTGTTGAGGTGATTTTCAAGTCTTTGCAACAAAAGACCTCATGGCAAGTAAACTGAGATTTTTCTGTGTTTGGTTAGTCGTTAAGTTAGAATTTATATTTAAGTGCATATTTTAAGTTTGTTTTGTGGATTGCAACAATATAACTAAATCAGCATACAAACAAACATTTTGTAGTTGCATAATTATTATTTGATTTTACCAGTAATGACCCCTTACTGTATTACCTCTAAAGTTCCTTTCCGACAAAATTCAAAGACAATGCATATACGGGATGGTTGAACACAAGCCCCAACAAAGCGTAGAATGTTTTCATGCTGAAGATTCCGTACCTGAATAGTACAAATGGTGACAACATTAGTACACCAATTCCAATGTGATCAATGATGCATGTCATTAAGGAATCTGATATTTATGTTGCAACTCTTTAAATAGTACGTTATTGTTTTTTTTATTTCTAACATTCGATATTTTGTATCATAACATATATAGAGAAAGAGATAATATTCTATGCATCAAATTTACGTTATTTGAATCAAATCATGGTGCATTGAAACTTCTAGCGCTTGAAAAGTAATTGAAATGGAGATAGCAGTCTCGTATTTAGGCAAATACCCCAACTTTCATGATATATTTGATACAATAAATCGAATATCTTCAAGATGCACATGGCACATAAGAAAAAGACATATGTGACAAAAGAGAAATGTCTTTAAATTAAAACAGGAACATTTGAAAATTTCCATGTCTCATATCTTTGTTTTTCTCTGTTCTCGTTTTTGCAATGTTTCTTGACTTCAATTTTCTGTAACATCCACATTCCTTGTTCGTTCGGTATTCTATTGTCGTTGTCCCATTTAAGTATCATCTTTACCAGAATAAATACGAAAAATTGTATTTGATATTTGTTATAATTCAGGTGCGTATGGTCTTCCAAATATCTTAATTTCCTCTGCACTGAAAAGACATAAGCTACAGAAAATAAATTTGCAGTTACTTCGGTATTTAGTTATTTATAACCACTTATTCGATGCCTCTCTCGAAGGACTATTAAAACCCGAGGGTATTCATAGATTACATTGTAAGAAAACTGGATCTTGCAGGATTTATTTTGAAAGTTGCAATATCTGAATTTTCGGAAATTTTGTATAAAACTAACGTATTTCTCTCCCTTGAAATGCTCTGTCCTGATATTTGCTTTTCATTCTTATTCAATAGGTTAATTTTTGTCTTTTAAGTTTCATACCTATTTCGATTAACTGTCACTCTTACACTGAAAGAACATGAGTTGTCCAAATGGTCATATACAGAAACCAAATTTACTGTAACATCAATATTAAGTAATTTGTTACCACTTCATCAATACCTCTGCTATAGGACTGTAAGTCCATGGAGGTATTCACTCATCAAGCGTCAGCACTTCAGTGCTAGCCGCAAAAATTATTTATTTTGAAATTGCAAATATATATATATATATATATATATATATATATATAGCTTGTCTAAAAATTGTAATAAACAGCTGCGCCAAGAGCGCATGATACGCCCGTCCCCACTTTAAAGCAAACTGATTAAATGATTCTTGAAATTAAAAACTCCATATGAACAAACATAACAAGGGACTTCTGATATGTATCAATTATTTCATCTTATGTTAAACAGTCAAAAATGTATATTGGTTTAGGGGTAGTAATGTCTTAAAATAAAAGAATATTAATGTGTAGACAGAAATTGCAATTTCATACTTTTTTAAATAATCAAAGTCCCATAGATCTGGAACGAAAAATCCGACGACAAAATAAAACAATAGGAAGCTTTCTTCCGTCATACCCAACAATCCTGCAAAGTTTCAAGAAAAATGTTTAAAGCGTTCTCTAGTTAGAGTACGACGTGTGGACGGACGGACAGACGGACGGACGGACGGACGGACACCGGTATACCATAATACGTCCCGTCAAAGACGGGCGTATAATAAACACACTAATAAATGTAAATATTTTCATGAAATATCTACAAAAGGTCTTAAATTAGTCGCTAATTATCAATTCACAAAGAATCTTCGTCAGGCGAGGCTGAACATTTAAAAATTTAAAATATCTGAAAAATATTTTTGTTGGTATGAGTGCATCGTTCATTTGATGTAAAACATATTAACCACAAATATTTTTTAATGTATAACAATAATAGATGTATTATCTACTGAGAAATGTATACTTATTAAAATGATATATGTTTGTCTTTGTATGTAAAATAACTAAAATCTGTATTTACTTTTTCAAACGTTTTTCGTCTTTTTCATTAAGTCCATCAGGCTCAAGTGATCTGAGCTGGTATATCCAAAATCTCTCTCTGAGTTTTCGGGCTTCTTTGTCCCAAGATGAATTACATTCAATGATCTGAAATGTAATGTCCTCAAACCGATGCCCAGTTCTTAAAAAATGCCTGGTAAGAGGACAGTCCCTTTCTTTCACACTGAACGAACGATGATTGTTAAATCGTTTGTTGAAGTTGTCCCCCGATTCCCCAACATACTGTAGTTTGCAAGACTGACATGTGAGGACATAAACAGTGTTTTAAGACTTACAGTTCGAGTCCACATAAATGGTGTATTGTTGCCCAGTAACAGTGCTAGAAAATTTTTTTTTTCGGTATTGGCAGCTCGGCAGCAAGCACAGTTACTTCTACCGCAAGGCCTGTAGCACCCTGTTGTTGACTGAGGCTTTTTTGATATTTTAGCTGTAACAAGGACTTGCTGCCGAGCTGCCAATACCGAAAAAAACATTTTCTAGCACTGTTACTGGGCAACAATACATCATTTATGCGGACTCGAACTGTAAGTCTAAAAACACTGTTTATGTCCTCACATGTCAGTCTTGCAAACTATAGTATGTTGGAGAATCGGGGGACAACTTCAACAAATGATTTAACAATCATCGTTCGTTCAGTGTGAAAGAAAGGGACTGTCCTCTTACCAGGCATTTTTTTAAGAACTGGGCATCGGTTTGAGGACATTACATTTCAGATCATTGAATGTAATTCATCTTGGGACAAAGAAGCCCGAAAACTCAGAGAGAGATTTTGGATATACCAGCTCAGATCAAATGAGCCTGATGGACTTAATGAAAAAGACGAAAAACGTTTTAAAACGTAAATACAGATTTTAGTTATTTTACATACAATGACAAACATATATCATTTTAATAAGTATACGTTTCTCAGTAGATAATACATCTATTATTGTTATACATTAAAAAATATTTGTGGTTAATATGTTTTACATCAAATGAACGATGCACTCATACCAACAAAAATATTTTTCAGATATTTTAACTTTTTAAATGTTCAGCCTCGCCTGACGAAGATTCTTTGTGAATTGATAATTAGCGACTAATTTAAAAGACCTTTTGTAGATATTTCATGAAAATATTTACATTTATTAGTGTGTTTATTACATTTTTTTAGACAAGCTATAATTTCATTATGTGTAAATGCATCACACTTATCTTTGTGTGATCCACACTCTTTAGATATAAATGTGTGTTGTTATTTATAGACCACTATATAAATATATATA